>CALNHX010001102.1:0-252332 GCA_940337035.1 Agriotes lineatus
AGTGAATTCCTAATAATATGTAAATTTTTACCTAAATTGGTGCGCCACTGGCCACCCGAATTAGTTCCAAATACGCAGCCGCAAATGTATGCACTGCTGTCAAAATTACAAAAATGGTTCGTATTGTGCTGCAAGCGTTGTTGACTTTAAAACTCAAATTTGTGAATATTTGAAGAGGTATTTATTTAAATCGTAGTGCTTTGGCGGTTATTATTCTCATTTGTTTCAAGAATTAATTTGTTTTATGACGTCAGAAGGGACGCCGATTGAAGTTCTGCAATTGTTTAATCTCCACCTAACCTCACAACTGGACTCTGGTTAATAATTTGAAAAGCACTTTCGCTGGAGGCTTGAAGATGCTTGAATCTTGTTCAGTACGGTATTGTCTCGCATGCACACACATTTCTGGATGCTCACACTGATATTTAGCTATTACAATACCTTAAACTTTGAGGTGTCTTCGTTCGGTGATCGGAAAGGGGCCCTGCTAGTATCTTCTTCTGCAACGGTTTCCCCCGGTGTTTGTACTGCTGGTCGGTGTCTTGCACTCCTGCCTGATGCGTCGCAGTGGAAAACGGTGGCTCTGGACCCTATTTTCGGCTGCAATTCTGGTTCGTAATCTTGAAGTGGCTCACTACCGCAGTCCTCGGAAGTGCTCTTGGTGAAATAAAATTTTTTTGTTGCGGAAATTGTCACAAACATTCACATATGAACTAGACCACTTGCTTAACACAATGATATAATTCTTGTAGATAAAAATGATTATTTATTATGTAATAACTTCAATTAAATATGTAGCACAAATCTACATGTCAATCTTACAATTTATTCAATTGATATCTCATGAAGTCCGCCATAAACAAATGCTAATCTAATACTATACAAATGGAAATCAGCCAAGTTCAAATCAATTACATATTGAAATAAATTTACTTACAAATTATTAAATTTAAACCTTTCTTGTATCTAAAATATTGTCTGCATTTTTAATTGTTAAAATGTCTCTTTGCGCCACCAGACGTTTGCTTTGCTCTATTCACTCGCGTAATTGCACTGATCCTTTTAAAGAGTTCACTTCCTTCATAAATGCTTTCGATGTCCATCTGTCTTCTTTTCACTCGCTTTCTCTCTTGTCTTGCTGTCTAATTTTCCCTTGCTTTATCCTGTCTTGTCTGCTTCTAACAATTGCTATTTTACGTCTTTATGCCTGCCTTATTAATTGCTCGTTGCAACATTATTATTTTTCTGGCTTTTTATACCTTTTTAGATTGCTCACAACTTGACCTACTTAGCTATATTGAAATCTACGCTTCATTGACCTGCACATAGCAAACATTTTTGTGATTATTCATTTCTTTTGGTTTGGTTATGCATTCTGCCCAAACCTAATACTTAATTAATTTGAACTTCGACTTCAACCCTGTAAAAAACAAACTTTGCCCTTTGCGTTCCTTACTCAATTCATTTATTAATACTGGTATCTCTTTTCCAATGCATTTACTGAATGAAATTTAAGCTTAGTATTGCAGCTACATAAAACACCCTAACTCTGTGCTTATTGCGTTGTTTTCTAAACTGTACTGCAAGCAGAGTAGAGCATCAGACATAAGACCATTACAATATATCAACACCGAAGGCTGACCAACAACATATCTAACCTAAAGGGCGGCATTTATACTAACAACGAAGTAAATTTGTTCCACATTAGAGCAAATCGTCCTACTTATACGACATACTCGGGATCCACAAGGAGTATACCAACATTCAGGTTTTTACAGCAACATATATAATTACAAAATCTGTAATGAAAAATATATAAATACTAAATTCCCTGTAGGCACGATCAAACAAACTTGAATAGCTCCCAATATCATCATGAATCATGTCGATCTTTTAGATAGTAAGTTGTCAAGATAATTTAAAAATTGACTGCTGGCATGTATTTGACAGGCAGAGAAAGAGAAAAGAAGAAGTCGCCATTTTCGTTTGGTTGAGTCCTTTACTATAAAGTCATCACGGGGCCAGACAGTTCAGTTTGAGTAGTTAACCAGCAATTATCAAGCAGAAAAATTGTTTTATGAAGTGAGGGTTACTTTCGTCCCGTGCCAAAGTAACGCAGAAGGCATCGATCAGGGGCAGTCAAGTCGAGGGTTCTCGTGTCATGTGAGCGTACTGTTCCATAAATGTAACTGTTTGGTGAAACCTCAGCTTTGGAACATTTACGACGATTATGGGATCTATACTCATCTTCCCAAACCACAGTCTACTAAATTTGAAATTCTGATGCCGTCTCCCTTTTGAGTTTTTCGGAGATTCATAGCGACCAATGGTCGGATACATTTAAAT
This sequence comes from Agriotes lineatus, assembly GCA_940337035.1. NCBI lineage: Eukaryota > Metazoa > Arthropoda > Insecta > Coleoptera > Elateridae > Agriotes > Agriotes lineatus. The sequence goes on from CALNHX010001102.1 coordinate 2,347, forward strand.
GAACATCCTGTATCGCTTTAAAGCCCTTCAGCACCCCGACAAGCCCTAGAAGAAGGCTCTTGCTCATCGCGTGTGGATTCACGCTGATTTCTCGTAGAAAATCGTTGAACTCCCACTGCTAATTTACAAAGAAGCTTTGAAGAATCTTCTCTTACATTGTGTGTATAACCCCGCAATTTTCGCTGTCGACATCCTGGAGAACTTCCCCATTTTGCTTCAGTTTTTGAGCCAAAACCCCATCATTTGCAAACCCGTCTTTATCACTCACCTTTGGTGTCCAGCGATTAAGCGCATCCGACCAAGATGTTGTACGACGTCCGGGGCCTGTGTTTTCCCGCGATTTTTGATTTTTGTCGGCGATTGAACTATGTTTTCAGCTAATGTTTTTATTATTTTACCTTGCATGTATAATTTACCGCTTTCCACTTTCTATTTTTTGTATGGCAGATGTTGTACGGATTTAATAGATACTATTCATAAAACAGAAGTAGAGCAATGAACTTGTCTAAATAAAATGATATGTTCGAGTCCGTAGTTAAATACTACACCTGCACCTTGGGTAACGCTAATGAACTAGCAAGCAATAGGCTGCCGACCATTCTTAGAACCTTGTTGCCACAATACATAAAATGTAATCAATATACCGCTAATATAAAATGCACTTCCATGAGATTTCGTACGCCTAAATTATCATCAACGTTAATTTGTGTTTTAGCCAATAACTTGCACGTTGTGAAGTAAGTTTTACGATGTATCGCCCTTACCATCACAGTAAGGTCTTCAGCGCTGTGCTTGTGCTTGTGGGACTTCTGTTGCCGACATCTGCTGATCTGCTGAGTTTTGTTATCGCATAACATCACGACGAGCAGGTAGATATTCCTTAGACTGCTTAGACAATGTTGCGGTTCTGATCTCTAGTAGAGCAGCTTAAATGTAATGTTAAGAATGTTTCCTTAATATATTTTTTATTTTTTGATATGATTGCAATTTGTAAAGCGCAGTGAAGTTGCGCGTAGTTTGAAGTAACGAAAACATTTTCAGAGATCCAGAAATAATGCAAGACCTAAATATCATCGCCTAGGATGTTTTTATGGTTGAATAGGGTTCCAGCCCAGCCAAACTCATAATTATCTGCGTTTTGTAATCGTGAATCGGATTAAAGAAATGGTTCTTAAAGCTACCAACCAGAAATCAAATGGGCACCAGTTGCCGTTTTGCGACAACGATCATTTCGCTAAGAAACCAAGCACGAATAGAAATTGCTGCAGATATAATTACTTATAAAAATTTAGATATCATCCGTTAAACACAAAGTGCAATAATTGAATACAGCCACAGCTAAAAAGTTACATCAAAACTGAAGTTACACATATAGTACTAGTTTTGTTATAGTTTATATTCAAAGTAACCCAGAAGTTAAATTAATAATATATAAAGACTAAATGGGGATGGTTTGATTCATAAAAGACATTTAACAGTTACATTATTAAAATAGGAGTTACTGCAACAAATTCTTAAAATATATAGCATGCAGAAATTAAGCAAGCAAACGAAAGAAGAAGCGTTAAGAAAGCACTAGTATTGAGGTCAACAAATCTGAAAAATTCAGGAAATCTGTTTGTGGCATTTCAATCACATCTAAGGGCTTTTTCCTATAGACTGCTTTTATAAAGTTGTACCAATCATGAGGAACTTCGATGTCAGCAGTTGTTTTCTTTTTAGCAGTTTCTATAGCGGCATGTATAGTGTCAGCTTCCATGTGAGTATCTCCTGGTTCCATAAACTTGTGATTTATTTCAACTACTGAACTGCTTGATGCTCTATCATAAGAGAACAAAACATCGCCATATAAATGTTCCGGTTCTGACTAGAACAACAATCACTGTAGAAGGTTAAGGTTTCAACTTGTAAAGGTAGAGACAGTACAAATTTTCTCACACAAGAAGCAATTTCTTGACCTTCACGACCAGCTACAGTTTCGTTCCATAAGAAACATGTACCGTTGCTTCCTAAAGTTGTCGTGTGGTAGATGGTGAGATTGAATACCCACAATTGACGCTTGTAAAAGGATATTCCATTTCTTAAGTCGAGAGTCGGTAGGCATTTTTCTAAATCAAACGAACCAGTTAATAAAGTTGGATCTTGCCTGCTTCTTTCTTTATCCTTAGACTTTTCGTTATATGCACCTTCGGCCAAATTTAAATGTTCTACTTTCTCTTCTTCTAATTCTAATTTTCTTAAATTTTCTTCATTTATTAGTTCAGCAAAATTAGAAAACGATTTTAATGACAAATTCAGTCTGTCACATTTAGCACAGGTGTCGTTGGCTGAAGGATGAAAAGAAAGATCGACTTCATTGAAAATGTTGCGATACTGGCATTATTTTTCTGGATTGAGCTTTTGATCCTCACAGTACTTGCTGTATAATCGATACATTAAGGCAATGTTTAAATCTGGACTCAAGTACTTCTTTGCCGACCTTTCTCTAGAGTAATGGCTGGTATATGCAGGGATACTAGCTATATGTTCTCTAACTATATCTTTTCTGCTATCACTTATTTTGGGATTGTTTCCGTGCTTACCACGTTTATCGCTTTAACAGATGTTTCCATTACTAACACTTCTCTTTTCAATAATTACCCTAATTTTTTTGAGTGTAAGATCAAACGTATTGATATACATTTTTGACATACCTCCAGTAGTACTTCCTTGAAAATCGTACGACACTCAATGACTTAATGACCAATAGAAAAATTAGTTCACGAGCCATAACCAAGACAACTAAAAAATTTCTTGAAATTTTTTGTAGGTAGACATTACTTCTTTTTAGGGTTTGTGTCGTTACGATTTTCTTACCGAATCTGCATTCGAGCATTAATTCATATCCGGAAATTATTTTTCGTGCATTTCAACAACGTCCTAATTTGTCCCCGCGTCCCGCTCGGGCAAATTAATACGACATTGTTGGAATGCACCCAAAAAAATTTCCGGAAAGAATTAATGCTCTTGTGAGATTATGTGTGAAAATTTTCTCCTACTGATTTTCGAATCATCTGGTAACCTTTCCCTTTTTTTTATTTTCTTCAACAGTTTCAGAAATAAATTGGTCTTGTCCAGGTCTAGAGAATCCATAGAATGTCTGGAACATGTTATTTCTTTGTTTCACGTTTAGTAAGTTAAAACATTATCGTTTACAATTACATAGTTGCTGTAGTATTTTCCCTTTACTGTTTTGTATTCTTTGCCTTTTTTTGTATTTAGTCTATTTATATTTTGTTTCCATTGATTGTCATTTTGTGTACGTTTTCGCGATCGTCGTTCTTTCTTGTCAGGAATTTCTTGCTCAATATTTTCTTCTTGTCCTATATTTTCGTATTATGTTTATCATGCGATAAATTGCTTTCTTCGCTTTCGTCACTACTTTCAGCCATATCTGCGTCGGGAACATAATGTAGATCTTGATCATCGGAGTAATCTTCACCTTCTCTATAATTTTGAGAATTTACTGCCGCATCAAGTTCACTATAATCGAAATTGGTGTCGTACTCTGTGTCAAGGGTAGCGGATTGTTGTAAGAGGAGAGTTCTTCGTAAACTGCATTTTCTATGGGTTGAATTGCAGCTGTGTTCTGCAGAAATTTAGAAAAATTTAACTCTAATCAGCTTACTTATTGTAAAAGAATTTGAACTTACATGACAAGCTGAAGTTATTGGTGTAAATTCAATGCTAGTTGTTACTGCGACATCGGATGACTAATCTCCGAATGCATTGTTTTAAACTACGCCTGAATGTAATATTAACCATAATACAGGGATTTATTTTAAACCATGACTTACCTAGAGTGGGTATTTTATTCAGAACCATGAATAATATCTTTTCTGTTCTATTACGAAACATTTTAACGAAAAAACGAGACACACCAAGCAACACGTGCTTTAAAGTACACCCTGATAAAACGACCAATGTCCGACTTGACAGCAGGCTGTAAAAGTCCAATCTCTTATGTTTGTTTACTTCAGGAGATTGGCCCAAGCTAGTCCAGGCTTACACTATAATAAAGGGCCAATGCTAACACTTTGGCCTTTTTAGGATTAAGACAAGTTGGACATCAGCCGTTTCAAATACTTTTTATATTAAAAACGCTTTAGTTAAGGAGATTGGCCTTCTTCTTATATGAATAGAATCAACCCTTTAGCTACTAAAATGCATATAAATTAAAAGTGTAATTTTTGGAGATTGGCCTTTTTAATTTTCAGGTACAGATTTAAGAGCGTTCTTGACGATATCCTCTTTGGCGCAGATAGAAAATTACCGGGTTGCGTACTTGAAACTTGTTTTACCATTTCATATTAAATCCACCACAGTTCTTTCTCTCGTCAACATATAAACTACGGCGAGACATTTTTGTTACCACTCAATGCGGTTGACACCGAATGTTTGGTGAAACTAATTATTTGCAATATGAAAAATTTTGCAGTAATTACCAAGTCATTAATCGACTTGTATTATTGGTCTATGTTTAACTCTCACCAAAGTAATAATGTAATGAGATGGTAAATGCAGTGGTGGAAACGAAAAGCAGCACAGTACATAATTTATTAAATAACTAAGTCACTTCGAAACTAAATCCATTGCAAGAGAATTTTAAGCGCTAGAGTTGTATATTCTGTAGATGCACTCTAGGAGTTATGGCACCTATCAAAACATCGAAAATATCGCAAAACGGGCAAAACAAAGGGAAAATTTGCTCATGCCCAGATGTATCCCCTTCGGTTTTTCTAACCACTCAAAAAATCATATGTGGAAATCTGGATCAGACATGAAGGTGGCTGGAACTAAAAATCTAGTAGAGCGATGGAGTAAGTGTATAATTGTTGATGAAAATTATGTTGAGAAGTAGATGAATTGTTACATTGATAGAGAAAACTGTTTTGAAACTGCGATAGGTTTTCTCTTTAGCTATTGAACGATGACCCTCATATATGCAAATTACAACTACTGTGAGAATATTGAAATTGAAGGACTATCAAATTGTGAAGACGAGGGTCATACGATAAAAACAACAACAAGCTTAAGTTCATGTTTGGAACTTTTTATTTAAAAATGTCGTAGATGACACAAACTGGAAGTAGCCGAAAAACTTTTAAGTGATTGGTACTCTTACACAAGCACCTATGGTCGATCGCCTTACTGAAAGATCTCTTTTTTTAATTAAAATGTTTAACCGGTGCAACATATGTAATGTTACACACGGCTATGCTTGTCATTTCAACTTTGACTCTTCACTTGACTTTAAGATGAAGCTACTGCCAGCCCTTCCAGCACTACACTTAGAGTCAGAGTCACTGTTGTCGGTAGATGTTAAAGTATCTTGAGGAAGTTGTCTTTTTAGGCGCATGTGTACATTAAGTTCCCCAAGTAATGGATGTTTTTGAAAAACTTGTTGGTCTCTCTGTATAAATTGTCTCACGGTCGGTACACCTAGTTCATCGTTCAGATGTTTGTTTCTAATAAACCACTACGCGTTTATAGCTATTCTCAATATTTTGTTTTGGAACACCTCAATTTTATTGTGTGCGTATTTGATGCTGCTCCCCAAACGGTGCATGCATATGAAATAATATGGCTTAGTAATGCTTAGTACAATAGAAGTGCACACTTGATTGTTAATGGCGATTTGCGATTTATGCACGGATACAATTGAACGAGTCTGGCCTGACATTGATTTAATTTTTAATTTATATGCAACCCTCATGTAAGTGTTCTGTCAAGATGTACTCCTGAATATTTCACACCTTTGTCCATTTGGAGCTGGGCAAATTACTTTAAAGAGTACTTAATTGCCAATTACCAATTAGCGCCCAATGAAGTAATTGAATTACTAGATTTTCAATCACCCAAATGAAATAGTAATTCAATTACCAATTACTTGGTAATTGTAATTGCACAACATAAATTACTCCCACTAGAAATTGTTGTCGTATATGTTAATTTAGTAGTATTGAGATAGCCATGTGATAGCACATCGTTTTAAACAAGCAAATTGACATAAATGAATATTTATTATGAACCAACATTATATAATGAAGGTGTTTGTTATCAATTGTTGGAACAAATTAAATTATATTATTATCGTACTTTATTCTGTACCGCAGATATATTTATCGCTTCTTGCTCAATAATTATTAGCAAGCTACAACGCTACATCGTACACACCCTACACTACATAAAACACAATACATGCACATTGCACATCTCATCTACAAACATACTCACCTGCACCAAATATCACTTTGCGAGTGCACAAACGTAGCTGTTATTCGACTGGTCATAGGGAATCATAAAGTATACGTATATTGTTCCAGCAATGCCCTACTTGCTTAATAAGGCCTTAGCTTATATTTTGCGTTCTGGAGATTTAATGCTCAATCGAGATCAGTAATATAGCAATTGAATTACCAGAAAGTTTAATTACCGCTAGTAATTTTAATTACCACAGCTAATTCAAATACTTCTAAAGTAATTTAAATACTTTGGAGTAATTTAATTACTCAAAAGTAATTGAATTTAGTTATTAATTACTTTCAAAAAGTAATTGTCAAGTTTTTTTTAACAAAAATGGCAATTACCGCATTTTGAGAAGTAATTAAATTCCAAGACAAATCAACAAAAAGGAATTTAATTAGTAATTAATTACTACTCAGCTCGGGTTCCGTTCAATTTCGATGATGTTGATTTCCGTACGTATGGGGTTTTTGATAGGTTCGGTGTGTGTATTTAATATCTAATCCAAAATTGTATAATTTCTAACTATAAACATATAAGCATTTTGAAACACATTTAAAATCCTCTCAGTGTTTCCATTTCATGTAAGCTATTTCTGCTGTTGTGCTGAAATCCATTTATCAGTCTTCGTTTCAGAATTCTACAGCACAGGTATGGTGCAGGATGCAAGTCTTGTATCTAATAACGTTTTCCGAAGATAATCTCCAATAATACGTATGTGAGTTGTGGAAATGAGGGTTACAAGAAAAAGAAATTGCCTCGTTCGGGCAAGTAACCCACACTTTCTTTGCTCACTTACCGAGATTGCCTGCGCGAGTTTTCTGACCCGGAACTCGGAATTGTTCCCAACCTAACCCTTTGCAGTTCGAACTGAGCGTTGTCGATTGCCATTTCCCGTATGACGCTGGTTATTTTCAATATCTGAGCCGAGCGGCATTACGAATACGAGACTGGAAGACACGGCTCGACCGAGAGGATAATTCGGCGAAAATAAATGACGCATGAACGGGGATGAAGCAAATTAAGATCGGTATCAATACGGCCCCGAATTGAGTGTCTATAGTGGAACTACCCCGCTCTTCCCTGGAGTGGAATGTTACGCTCAAATTGAGATAAGTTCGATAATTTCCGAGTTTTATTCCTGCACTGTTTATGGCTGGCCAGATTCCTCTTGTTTGAACGACTGTTTCCTCCAACAATAATGAAAGTTTCCGATGAGATGTTTAAACCTAGCCAGCAAAATTTACGATTGCCCCAGCCAGCTTATTTCTTTCGAAAGCGTTATTATTAGGAAGCAGAATAGAATAAGTTCGGAACTGCCATGCTTTGTTTGTCTAGAGGGAATAGGCTCCGGCGGAGATTAATTTATTTTAATTAAATCGCTGGAAGAACTTACTTCAGTATGGCGTCAACTTAGTACTTTATTTTGCAGTTTTGGAGTTGTAGCGGAGCAACATCTGTATCATTTCCTTTACATCGACGCGAATAAAATGGAGCTTAAACTTTTTATCTAAAGCCGACAGCTGAGTCTTTCAGATCCCAATAAAAATTAAAACGGTGGGCATTAATTCCGCTCCAGGCTTCTCAGCACATTCCGCCCCATCAAATATTTAATTCGTTATTAACTAATAAGCAAGGTGTACTAATCTGACTGGGGAAGATAAATTAGAGTATCTGGTTTATGAATCCCGTAATCCCCCCAACATGAGCATCACACGAACTACAAGTTTTGCTATAAATTACTCCTATTCGAATTATACACTTCAGAGCAAAACTAATCTCGAACAGCACATTACTAGGGTTTAAGCGGGGCTTGCCAAATACCTAACTATCTAAATATAAAGACCGATTATCTAGCCAAGTGTTAATTAATGAATAAGTTGGCGACGAGATAAACAAATTCTGCTTACAACCCACATTATCCGAGCTGCTAACTTTGGTTGCACCTCGATTCGCTATTTATTGATGATGACAACCGAACTACGGAAGTTCACCAAGGTTTATAGTAAGCGTTAAATCGTCCCTCTTTATTGAAGAATTGTTATATCATGTCATTATATTAGATTTTAACGAGAGTAATTTTTATATTCTTGGAATTCCAAAAAGCATGAAATTTTATTTCATTATTAACTCATATGTAACCATAATAAATGGAGAAATTTACAGTGTCTAATATTGAATTTTGTCTATCAATTAAATTTTTCGGGAAACAAAAAGATACTTTGAGGTCCCTATAGAAATTTAAGGGTATGCTTGCACATCACAGGTTGATGGCCGAACTTCTCGGCGAAGATAATCTATGAAATGATATAGTAAAGTTCAGGGCGCTTTATTTTACACGTAGAAATAAGTATAACCTGAGATTCAGGCGAGTCAGGGCCGCCGAAATATCTCTTTCCGAAACCCAGTCATCTGGCACACGTTAACGGCGTACTGGGTAATGTGGTTAGCATCAAGCAACTGTGGTTTCGGTACCCAATTTTTAAAGCGACTGGGTGGGTCGTCCGCCAGTTGCCAGATGTGGGAATTGAACCTCGCATCGTAGCACCGCAGTCGAGCTCCCTAACCGATCGGCCAATAAATTTTTATTTGTTATTATTGTAGTGTAAAACCAAGTAACTTGCCTTAAGGTTAACAGATAAAATGTGGCCACCCTCTAGTATTTCTTCTTAATGTATATTTCAACATAATATATAAAGCTTAATATGAATCGGTGAACAGATCAAATCAACAAAGGAAATTTGCATCGCCAAATACACGGCGAACGAAACAAAGAACTCAAACATCTGTTTACTGATACGCCACGATCCTACACAAATTTCAAAAACCTCTGCGGAAATAAAATAATAAATTACAACATGCCAGTTTAAAAGTACAGCGAATAACCCCCATAAAACTTCATGGCAAAGGGACCGAAGCACAGAGCCCTTCAGCGCGGCTCAAATTCGGCGCCATTGGATATCTGATTTAATTAACAAAAACCCTCCTAATCATGGTACCTATCGATAGGAAAAATTAACCGCCAGCTAATAAAAGTACTCCCAAGTCGCGGACAAAAGGAACAAGCCTTGTATTACAATGTTATTCCCCAACCGGAGAAAACGTCGCGGCCCGCCATACGGGCGAATGCTGTCCAGGAAGCTCCCTAAACCCACAGCAAGCCGGGGCAGAACAAAGATACGTTTGTAACGGCTAAATCGGAACAAAGGCCAAATACATCAGGCCAATGTACCAATATTACAAATCAAATTTTAATTAGCGGTAGGAAGAATCCAATGCAGGAGTACTTGGTATCAAAATGCAGATAAAATCAGCGCGCAAACAATAAAATCGAGGAGAACTTTGAAATGCACACGGTAAGGCCAGTAAAAATAATAATGCTTAGGTAATTTCATACGCAGAGCCCGGGGAAACAAATCCTTATTATAATTTAAAGCCAACAAAACATATCAAATGGGGTATCATTAGAATCGGCATTTTAACGGCCAGCCATTGCGACACCAATCAAGGTGCTAATATGTCGCGCCACGGAAATAACCGCGAAATTATTAAATACGATAAAAATATGCAGCCATTTCTTCTCCTCGGGCCAATGAGCGTCCAGGAAGCTCAAGACAAAGGACCGGGCTCCTTTAAATAGACAAACATGGGCAATAGGAACTCACTCAACCCAGGAGAGTCCACCAGGAACCATCCAGCCTTCCAGGACAACACTCAGCTCCCAGCTTCGAGTCCCATTCGCATCCAGCTCCCCAGCCTGAAGGAAGCCACCAAGGATCGACCACTCAGCAGCATTCAGCCTTCCACACTCAACCCAGTAGAGTCCAACTAACTAGAAGCTTCTTCAGGACCATCCATCAGCACCCAGCAGCCTCCAGCCTGCCACACTAAACCCAGGAGAGTCCATCAGCAGCCCTTCAGCTCCAGGACCACCTAGCAGCCTCCAGCCTTCCAAGACAACTCAGCCGAAACCACGCAGAAACCATTTCCACTAGCAGCCCTCTGCAGAACCTCCAGCCAGCTCCGAATTCGCCAGCAGCCCCAGGAATTTTCCAGGATCCGCCTGCAGCTCCCGCATCTCCAGGACGAGTCCACACCAAGTCCGCTCCGAGCCAACCATCGCCCGCTCGCCATGGGCACCCCCAGGTCTGCTGTATAAGCCACCTGCCCCGACAGCAGCCCACGTCGCGGCCCCCGCTGGCGACAGACCACCCTTCCCCGGACTCCCCCAGCGAAAGCCCGACCCCGTGCCCCGACAACGCCCCGCTCCAGCCGCCGTCCCAGGAGAACCTCTCAGCGCCCGCTACGAGCCGTGCCCCGGAAGGATCGGACTGCGTCCAGGCCGCGTTCCCTGCCTCCGGCAACTGAGAAAGGCCGCCCCATCACCTCCCGCGCCACCAGCGCCCGAGGCTAGACGAAGTTTTTTGTATCTATATATTTCTCTTCTTGTTTTTTTTTCTCTTGTATATATATATATATATATATATATATATATATAGTAGTAAGTTTTTGTATGTATCATAGTGTCATTAAAAATAAAAGTATTAAAAGGTTACACCAATCAATTAGCAGCATCGACAAGGGTAACGCCTACACCCCTCCTCCCGCTGACGTCATTGAAGAACCTACCGCTGAGCTTAGACCGAGGTGTGTTAAGCTATTATGCTTTACATACAAGTATATTATCCAAGGCCACTATTCCCATTAACTTTCAGCTTGTGGCTCTACTCATACGTAACAAAATAATGTATGTTGCAAATTAGCACAGTAATTTAATATTCCAAACGTATACCAGTACAAATTGGTAGGAACAACCATAATATTCTACAGTTCTTCCCATTGTCTGCTTCATCAGAAGTTGGTAAGCTTTTAATGACGTGGTTTTCCAGACTTCCCAGACAATGCGCAGTCGCGGATCTCGACACTGAAATAGCCTTGCAATCTTCCAGCTTATATATGTGTGATTTTGCAGACTAACGTGTTTGACCTTTCAAAGTCAATCTGCTTGAAATAATGACCAGGAAGGTCAGTCACGATTATAGTTTATTTTAAGAATAGGTTTTCGAGGAACATTTTTTTCAAAATATGTTTTATAAACATAAAAGTACAGACGTAAAAAATATGTCACAAACAGTTCCGCTTCTTCAATCTACAAATACACATTTGAGATCTAGTTACCTGCCGTAGCAGCATTGATTGCCGAGAATTCGTATGACGTATGGGTATGTTAGAAGTTAGAATGAGACATAAATTCGAGACAGTCTAAAACCTGTATTGATTTGCAGAAATTACATTTTACAAGAAAAATAGCGACAAGGACAGTTCTTAAAAAAAGACTGTTTATATAGAGAAAATGAGCCACGTGTCACACATCAACATTACGTTTTAATTCGTGACAAGGACAGTGAAGAAGATATTAAATATCAGAAGACATAAATGCCGTTGGTGTCGCAAAAGAAACTCAGAAAATAGATTATTGGCATGGTAGTTAATACAGTAAATTCGATGCACGAGTAGTAAACGGAGCCACATAAGCAAAAAGATCTGACTTGAACAGGCGCATACATTACCGATTAAATGAGGTGATAAAAGCCAAGAATGAAAAAATTCAATCCACGCTCAAGTAAAACTAAAATTGAACTGACTCACGAATACAGTCATCGAAGAAACCTTCTCGCAGGCAACACTAATAATATTAATACTAATAACAAACTTTTTAGCCCACCACATAGGTGGTCTAATTCTAATTAGAATAATTTTTACATTTTATAATTGAATCATAAATATAAAAGTTACCGAGGGAAACGGAAGAAGAAACGAAAAATGCAGCAGGCAAAATTCCAACCTACGCTCCTAGAGGGAATCTAAATTCTCGTACTGCGGTGTACCCGCGGGACCATGAATGTTACATAACGTATTTTCTTATCGTTGTATTACAAAGGACACGGTCACGAAATAAATAAGAATTTCCAATCGCCAAGGAAGTGCATCCAGTTGGTGACAATGAAAAAATGACGCACACAGGTAGACAGGTACAACACGTGACTAACGTATACGACTGTATATAATTAGATGAATACGATTACTATTTCTGTTACAACTGAAAACATAATACGAGGTCGAAACGTTTTTAATTATATTAGGTGTAAGTTGGTATTTGACATCGGAAAAGTGGCAAGGTCTTACCCGGGAAGAACCACTCTTCTACTGGTACTATCGGTACCAATACTTATCGTTATGGTTTTAGCAGTGGTATTTATCCTTTTAACTATGTGGTGCTAGGCGAGAAGAAACAGCTACCAGCACGTGGTAGCAATAAGTTCACAAAAGGTCCTTTGAGTATGTCAAACAACGAGGAACAGATCATCGCAGTTTTGGTCTAGACAAGCTGCTATAGAGCGCCAGTGTAGTCCTAAGAGCCATAAATGCCACAATGTGGTTATTTGAGCTGCATATCGCAACATTAGCCATTTGTACTTGGATACTCTAAACAGCCAAAAAAAATTTAAACGGTGGGCGTCGGTAGTCACCCATTGACATTAAGATTTATATAAATGTAAAGTTCAATCGGAAAAGAAAGAAACACTTTAAACTCGCATCGGCAAAATTTTTCCAATGGACGTAATTCTGCAAGTTAGGAATTTTCTTTGAAAACTCAAGGTGTGTTGCTAGGCCCACGAAGTATTAAAGAAATTTTATCTTAATGGTTGCGCTGTATTTTTCAACATCCCAGGCTCTTTCTTTGGCTGCGAACGCTAAAGCCTCGCTTTCGCGTAGGTATCTCGAAGCGGTGAGGTGCAATTGCAAGTACATCCACCATATGAGAAATTCAAAATGAAAGATAAAAAACGAACAAAACGTATGAAAACTAATTTAACTTGACATTTTCCCACGTTTTAACAGTACTGAATAGGTCTAACCTCCCCCCTATCCCTAAGCATTCAGGCGGTCGCTGCGATCCAACAACAAGAGCAAGACTATTCTGTGAAAACGGTTTCGTCGGTAAAAATCTGCACATAGTGTGACAGTCAAAAAAGTCTCGTACAAACACATTGCTTGGCTTCAGTAGCAAAATCGGGAGAAGTATCCAGATTTCTGAAAAAAGAACTGGCGGTCTGTCTAAAAGCTATCCCCACCCTCAAACTGCGGGCTACAGATTTTAGAGGAAAAAGCGCGTCGCTCTTTGATCGAAAGGTTGCCAAACTAATTAAGTGACCCGCAACGCATGCCAGCATACGAGATTATAGGATCTGCAGTAGCTCGGGCGAATATTTATTAAGCGGTTTTGGGATTGTAACAATCGTCAATTTAATTGCACTTAAAACTCAAGGACCCGTCATTCTAATCCAACCTGAAACGAAGAAAATAATGGAAGCAGTGTATATAAAAAATTGCTAAACACTTTGAAAAAGGAAACGAAAACGAAAGATATTTTCGTGGTAAATTATAATAAAAGGCCAAATTACTACATACCAAATGTGACTATTAGGAATATAATTATAAAGTAATACAAAAATTATTACTTAATAATTTTAATTATACTCAGCATTCACCTCTATCTGGCTTCTGTTTGTAAATTATAAAAAATACGCGGTGACGACTAAAGACTGGAAGTTTAGACAAAATGCCTAATATGCGTGAAAATGTTTATTGGGTAGATTTTTTGCATAAATGCCATTTTTAGGTATAAACGCATCTTTTTAACATTTTGCTAACGGCATTCTTTTGCTAACAAGTCATGCCATATGACAAAGAAACATGACAAAATTTAGTAGAGTAATCCGTGCTTGGGCTGCCAAAATATAGTCTATCTTCATCTAACGTAATGTTTTTTTACTTTAATAAGCAAGCTAGGCCACCAAACTAGCAGTATTGAATACTTAACTAATTTTGTATCAGTGTCGACACTTGGGTGGCCATGAGAGCATGTAAACGGAAATTCTTCAGCCTTAATAAACCCATGTTTTTTCCAACTCTTAGCTAGTTACAGAGGATTTCTTTGTTTTTATAATCGTTCTTTTAAATTGAGTGATCTAGGAAATAATTCAAACAAACGCTAATTTGTGATGACAGAAGGAGTTTTACGCTTGAATTATTGTTGTTTTCTAAGTGTAGTAATGATATTCTACCACAGCTGCACGAACATTTCCGCTGCAATAGCCATACACAAAATGCATTTCTGCATATTAACGTATAGAAAAAAGCTTCATCGTTACCACACTTGCATAATGGCAAATACTAGGTCTGACCAACACATTATTTGATCGTTTAGATGATATTAACAAAGTTTAGAAACTCTAGTAGGCATCTTTCGGTATAAATGTTGGCAACTACTGCTTCACCTCTCACATGCCCCAAATAAGGTCTCAAGACTCTGCCATTGGATATACATAGCACATCACAACTAGAATTTTGTGGGCAAACTTTTTATGCTTTATATTTAATATGACCTGGCTAATTTTTTACATTATCGTTGTAAAAACTAGCATTGAATTTCAGTTCAAAATCAAACCTTGTTAAACATTAGTTAATCTCAGTTTAAAATTCCAAAGCAAATTTATTTAAAAGTATTAGTTAGAACTCGTAACAGAATTCTGAAACAATTCATGGGATCATCAGTAAGAATGTGCTGAAATCGCAACGCAGCATTCTGATCGGTATCCTCCATCACGGATATAGTTATCACCATACTATTCAGTACAATCCATTTGCAAAAGGCGTAAACGAATTGCAACATTTTAGCTAAATGTTTATTTGTGTTTAGAAATATTTTAAATGCGTTTTTTACAGTTTTACTCTTAGGCTCTTACCGACGTACAGCGTACATTGCATTACAGTGAAAAATAATTGTAGTTTACAAAGTCTCATTATAAGTTTGAGTATTAAAGAATATTTGTTTACCATGGCCACTAAACTAAAAGTAATTTACGTTGTAGCGTAGCGGTGATGAATGGCCTGAAAACGTCTGTCGTGCAAGAGAAGGCCATAAACAAAAATGGGACTTAAAGTACAGTGCTAAATCAGCTAATAGATAAGTGGAGTTCGCGTCAGTTTTGAGAAAGTATCAGTTGTACGCGTGAAATACGAAACCTCTGTAATGTCAAATGTAATTTGTAGCGACGGGTTGAACAATCAAAACTAACTTGTCTAAACGTTCACAATACAATTTCCAGCACAGCCGGGGTTATGTCGTAAACGCAGGAATATCGGCCAACAAACCCTTCTTGTCCCAAATAACAAAAACCCAGACGAAAAGAGAAAGTTTTTTTCGACGGACCATTTCAACCTCTTGTGCTACAATAGAGAAGAGGGAGTTTAGCTGGTAAATCCTATTGTACTAAAAATAATAGGGAATGTCGCTCCCATTCAGGGCACCCTATATAAAACGCAAGTAGCTTGGTCTTCGGATAACTTTTACATTCATTTTACTTTTACGTAACATCCGAGCACTTCATTCACTCCGCATATCACTTGACTTAAAATCACGTTTTCTGCATATTCGACTTGTACGCATTTTGCTGAGTCGAGGACTGAGGTCAGATTCCTAAGTGTTTTATTAATAATTAATTCAGTATCAGAAACCAGGCTACTCAAATTCCTATTTGTATTTTAAGTTAATATTAACGAATTTGTATACGAGTATGTTGTATTTTGTTCATGTGTTTTAAAGAAATAAAAGGAATGTTATTGTTTCCCACAAACGGTTGTATTTACTGAACTTAATGCCACAGTAATAAACAATATGATAGTTCCAGCGAGAACCACAAAATTGGTAACCCGCTACAAAGAAACTAAAACGTCTATTTCGTTGATGACATATTTCCGAAAACTTAGGAGACACGTTATTTTGAAATTGCCTAATTAACTAAATGAAAATAAGTCCCTCAGTGATTTAGCTTTTTAATTAAAAACTTAAAATGTGATTCGTCGTATAGACCAAAATGAAAAAATAAGTAGAAAAACAGTGTTTCCCTTGTGATTAGGAATGAGAATGTGTTTGCTTTCCAAACAATTCGTAATCATGCTATCTATCTACTTAATGTGAACGGAAGAAGACTAGTTTTGACACAAATAAGCTTTTCCGCAGTTAGCGTTCGGTTTAGTGCCGATTAACAACTTGAACCTTTCAATATCTTCTCTTCCTTCCCAAAATAAATACTTTGCGGAAGTGTATCCACTACATGCGTAGGTTGAAAAAATAAAACGCACCTCGCATTTTTTGCTGTTTATCTTTCTGGAACGATTCTCGAGATTTATTGTAACAAAACAGAACCACTTGCATGTATTTCATATTCCGCCGTTTTCGAATAAAACGTTTTTAAGTACCTCCTTGAATTTCGGAACGCTCCAGTAACGCACGTGTTTGATTAAAAACTGTTTTTGTTTTTGCTGCTGTGGCAGTGCGCTTTTCGTAATTTCTCTCATTTACATGAATTTCATTTTTGCCGAAGTATTTTCATTGCGCCATGGCGTCGGTACGAACAGCCCGATATATTATTCATGTGTATGTCAAGCCAATGTTCAGCAGATAGCAGTTGACGTTTTTATCTGCTCCTGGGGATTTAAATCAAGTTTCGTTCATATTCAGCGTCGTCTTGTTTTATAACCGGGGCGATAAATTTCCGGTGGCGCTATTAAATTCCTGGACATTTAGGTTAGTTTTTCGGTATTTCGCATTAATTCAGGATGAGCTTAAAACTTGGTAACTGCAATGCAACTTTTATGTTCACTGCCCGGAGCAAAACAACTCAAGCGAGTTTTTTCTCATTGCGCAGAAAATGAGCAGGACATGCTTGAATAATAACTGATCACTAAAGCATATAACTTAATAGGATAAACTTAATCTTCCTAAGCTGCTTTAAACTTTCCTGATAACCAGTGTGCCTGGAAATATGTAACAGCATACTTTAAAATTCAGTTTGCAGATTAATGGCGCTTTAATGTCCGTTGGCGCAGCTTTTATTTCAGTATAAAGTTGCATATTTCGCATTTAGAGCTAGTACTTTTTCCTTTATTATTAATATGATATTTGTAAACCATACGTAGTGCTGTGCTTTAAACAGGGTACCATTTATTACATATGAGCTTGCAATGCAGGAAATACATTTCTTTTAAATTCATGATGAATAATAACCAGAAACACTAACACGAAAGTGGGCACCAAAGATTTTAACAATTCAAAAGTTTATGACATTACTAAAATCACAATCATTGGGAGATGTACACAACAATACGATCGTAAACACGTACATTTTATATGAAATCGTTACAAAATATGTATAAAACAGCTACGTATGCCAAGACCCTGATAAAATATGTAACAAACATACGAAATACGTACATTTGTATTGCTTCAAATGGCAACATTTTGGACAGCTACGCCGAAGTGCGTGTGTTCTGTGAGTGCAAAAGTACGTTTTCCTGCTGCAGAATTCTTCGGAAGGGACGAACGGCCAGAGAAGCACGGTTGGAGTCTCCAAGATAGCTCCCAAGGTAATACAAGCCAAACGGAATGTTCGCTAGCCCCGTTTGGGTACAGGTTGAATTTAGGGCATTGATTGTTGGATAAGCAGCTGGTGCCAGCCTTTGCGAAGTCCATGTGGTATTCTACAAACATTGTGAGGTTTGATACACAACAATTCGTGCAGGACATACAAGTACCTTTTGAAGGCGAGTTTGGAAGCAATTGGTGTGTAACTGGGTCAAAAAAGTTGGATTTTGACTGGCATCTCCGTGGGACCGGTTGGCAGAACAAATACATGGCTGAGACACCTGAAGGTGTTATTATGGAGGAGCTTAAAAATTGCACCAAATCAGCATAGCAATTAAGTAATTTGTTAGTTTCCAGCAATTTTTGTCGATTTGTTTTTTCCACCATTTTGTATTTATTTCTTACCAGGTTTTATGTGGCGTGACTTATACGATAACCAACTTGCTGTGGCGTGAAGAAGCTTCGGCCAATCAGCGCCTGTAATAATAACAAACTAGGAACGTTTCGGGCGTGACTATTTTGAGGCTATAAATAGTTCAGAAATCGTTTTAAAAGGCACTCTCCATCTCACAACCCGATTATAAGTTGTTACACGTTGAATCTGCGCCTGTTCACATTAGAATTTAAGTACAATTTAAGCATTTATGTTAAGTCAAGTAGGACATTTACAAATTGTTTTGTTTTATTCCGGCAAACTGTTTACTCTGTATGTCTAAAACCTACTTACCTAATTGGTAACGATTGTCAGCTGTTTGGACGAGCTAGAGTTATGTTGCAATGTTTTTTGTACGCATATGATCCAGAATCTACCAAAGAACAACACAAAACCTACATTTTGAAGAATTTACGCCAAAGCGAGCGAAACACCAGTAGCCGTGATTTTTCAGAAATGCACCTTTTCTTACAAGAGTATGTAATTCAGTTCAGTTAGGATTCCAAATGTTGCTAATAATGTAAAGATTCTTTCTTTGGCCTTCACAACATTTTTTGAACTCACGATTAATGTTTTGAATTGTTGTTTTTTGTGAAGTCAAACAATCAGTTTTTGTAATATTTGAACCGTAAGATCAAAAATGTGGTATATAATTTCATGCTACGGCGTTAAATGTTGAATTAAAGATAGGAATTCGTTGTGGTATCTTGTGTTTTGTTGTCCCATCTATTAATTTTGATGTCTGTGCTCCAGATTTCGTATTTCGCGCGCATGAGCTACGCTTACCTTTCGCTTTCAGTCCGTGAAGTGACGGTCGAGAATTGTTCTTCCTTTCTGTCCCTGCCTTGATGGACTCAGCTTGAGCGTTTTATAAAGTGTCCAGCGGATGTATGGGCGTGCAGTTCGTTATTGTGTAGTATTTGCCCTCGCCATTGTCTACGGATCGTTGCATCTTTGGCCTTTTAATTAGGGAATTTTGTCCCACGCTATATCGTCAGACCTATTCTTGGCGTTGCCCAAAAGCGCCTTGGAGTAAGTTGACTGAAGCTTTCATCGAGTTGTGTATAAATTTCCCGTTTTCTATTATAGGCTTTTCGTCTTGTAGCCGCAAGTGTGGAGCCTCATTCCGGCCTCTTGCAGTTAGTCGTAAAGCATCCAGGGCATGAGCTTGACCCGATCTATTCGCACTGAGAACACCTGTTAGCCACGGTCCGCTTCAACATCAGCTAAGGAATTTCATAGCACACAGAAAGATACCCGATAAGGAACAAGCATAAAGGTTAAATTTGCCCTTTATGTAACATTTACTGCGAGATCCACTCATGCATTTGGTGTTTGAAATTCTGTCGTGAGCTCAAGATATACAGTTCGTCCCGCGAACTTGGTACTCGACGGCACCAAACGTTTTTCCCCATCCACGGAGCAGACACCGCTGCCAGATTGTCTAGTAACTTTGTGTTTTATTTTAATATATGCGATAAATGCAGTCGCTGTACTGTAAAATTTTGTAGGTTTTAATTGTATGCGTTTTACGAGGCACTTTTTAACTTTTCGGCTTATATTTTAATCACCTGCATTGTGTACCATATGGTATTGAATTTGTGATTAATTTTACTGTTATACCAGCTTTGTGGGTTTGATTTTGTTAATGCGAGGTTTAAGCTTATCTTTTACGAAACTATGTGCTACTTGAGTTTACGAATTCTTTAATGCCTCGATACACTTGTCGTTAATTAGTAAATATTCGTTGGCGCCCTTCTAACTTTTTACCATTTGTGTTAGTAATTAAAAATCCGCACGCTGTCTTCCTGACTAGCCGGCCGGCAACTGTATTCAAGTAGTCATAAAGTTTGTTTTGTTTTGAAAGAATTAGCCGACAAATCGTTTTGATGCTAACAATTCTAACCTTCGAAGCATAGCACGATTATTAAAAATGAATTAAAAAGAGTAAGCATTAGGCCGATCTAGCAGATTATTTTGCTTCAGCGCGCGGGGTATTAGAGAAGTATCATAGCAGATTTATTTGATGCCTAATGCGAGGAATTAGAGGAGATCACAGCAGTATATTTCATCCATGGTCGATTTGGCCATTGACATTTGATAGTTTTATGCATTTGAAGTGGTCATGTTCCTATATGAACCCAACTTTTTATTAAAAGTTATAGAATTATAATTTTTATGTTATGAATCACGACTAGTTAAAAACTTAATTAATTTAGAATATTATAAATTACAATTTGGCAACAATGCCTCATCCAACTACCAGCACACTGACTTGACTTTAATTTTGACAAAATTGTAACAGATTTGCAAGCAATTAAGCAATTAATAAATTAAGACTGTAAATATAAAAGCATCAACTCATGCCAACCTTAATCCAAATTCATCCTGAGTACAGTATACTCTCTGATTTTCTGTTTCCTTTAGCTAGCTCTTTTATTTCGTTACAAAACCGTGGTATTCGATGGTTTGTCACTTGTTTAGTGTCAACTTTTCTAGTTCGCAGCTGATCTTTAGTGCATTAATTATATTCGATTTTAGTTGAGACAATGACTGGGTGTTTATATTTTCATTTGGAAACATTCTGATATTGTTGATGTAAACTTGCAATCTTATTTCGTCTTCTAACTATTCTATATTTATGTTTTGAAACGGTTCTTGGTCCGCTATGACTTAGCTCGCAGCAGCAATAATTAATGATCTTTCAAAATATAGCCAATTTGTACGGTTATGTATCATGGAATAGATTTAAGTTCAAATGAATTAACCACCAGTGAAGGATTTTTTTGTCAGAGCCAACGCGCTTGGTTGAAAGTGCAGTTTTTGCAAGCGTGTAACATTTCGCCCAGGTCGTACGCGATTTTGGGTAATTAAAAATTAATTCACGCATTTTCCCATGGCTTAAAGCACGTTAGAAATCTGAGCGCTGCATCTTTGGCCGCACGAACAGCGATAAGTGACGTCACCGCGGATCGACGCAGGTACACCGCCGCGCATTCGAAAGAAGAATCTCCTACTCCAATAAACTGGATTGAGCCACTGATTACGCGATCTAGGGCTATTTAAGATGAAGCAGAGCCATTGTAAGACAGAATTTTCCTGGTCCTTTCTCCTCACCTAATTCTACTCAGGAGGGCCTGTAGGTTCTTCAAAGGAATTCCTATCAGTTATCCTGTATCTGGACCCGTCGTCAGGAGGGCTATCAAGGCTAATCGACGACGCTCCTGCTCATTAACCTGCACCTAGACCCGTCGTCAGGCGGGCTACCAAGGCTCATCGACGACGCTCCTGCCAGTTAATCCGCACCTGGACCCGCTCGTCAGGGGGCCACTAAGGCTCATCGACGAGACTCCTGTGAAGAATTCCACAGGTCCCCTTTCGCTCGGAGGACGGTTTAGCACCCTTCAGTAAATTTCCCGGAGCCGTAACGCCGGAAACTACGTTATTAACATCACGGCGACAAAACACAAGAGCAGCGCAAAGCTCGCGCCTCGAAGACCAGCCTGTATATACCTTCCACGAAAGGCTGCATTGGAACAAGCCGGAGTTCGCAATTTCATCCAATTCAATTCTTAAGCCGTTCTACGGCGGCCGCTATTCGTGAAGCCCGGCATTAATTCAAATACAATCGCTTACCTGCACACCGCAGCATTTCCAAGAGTTCCCGAAGTTGACAGCAAATGTAAACAAGATAACCTCGCAGCGGCCGCCTGAAGTTATCGCACGTTCTGCACACGTGGGAAATCCGATAGCACAAACAACATCAGGTACAAACTCGGTTTATTGTAATTCTGTTTTCGTTTCACACGCATGAAAGTAAATAAATCGAATTTCGCTTACTCACCGCCGCCGCGATCGCGGTTCTGGCTAAACTGTCAAGTTTATATTAATAGTTCAAATGGACGCACGGGACACGAGACCTACTCTGGACTGAGGGTGTTCCAAATGTCGCTAACGCCACCTGAGGACAGCCGACCGCTACGTTAACTGAAGAGTACCAAATTTATTTTGATTATAAACATTGTTACATTTAATTTGTTATTACGAATTAAATATAATTTTATGTATTAATAGCTAACAAAATTATACGCTCATAAAGATATTCTATGTGCCTTCTCTGTGTTACAAAACTTGAGTGTAAGAATGATACCTTTGACAAATTGAGCTGCCTGGTGCCAGTATTAGCCTGTCAAATCGTAGCAATCTAGTTAATCTTCTAAAATAAATTAAATTAGCCAATTAGCGAAAGAAGCGAGAACAAGATATTGAGTGCGAGATAGATGGAAAGTGCGTCATAGGCAGTGAAAGAGTTGTTAAAGCAAGTGGTTTCTTTTTGTTGCTCAGAACTGGGCCAATGCTCTAATAATGCATTTTAGTACAACAACGTCGTTTCTTCGAGATTTCGAGTTACCAGCCAGTTTTCATCACAGCTTTTCAGCCCTAGGACGAGCTGATATCATCGCCATCTGCCACTGTAAACGTCCAGAGAGCAGCTTTCGGCATTCAATTACGTGAAAAGGCTTGCTGCAACGTAAAAACAGGCGCATTCAGTACCTGAATTTAGTTACAAATATTTGTGTCTAAAACATCATATGTGAAAAAATTGCATAATACCTGGCTGTCATATTCCAACGCGGGAGATTTTTGAGTACAGTCGCAAGCATATTGACCACCTATGACGTCAAGCGGCGATTCATCGCTTTGCTATTAGATTACGGCGCGCTAACGCGACAATCCAGGGCGCAGGGACGGCTACAGTGTGATTTGGGAATCGCGTTTAGAACAGTTAGTCTTGTTTTCTTTTATTATTTTTTAAACGATAAATGTATGGCAGGATTCTACTACAAAATATAATTAGTTAAGACGCCAATGAGTTTTTCTATATGCCGAATTTGCTCATTTAGTGACCAGAACTCATAAACTCAATAAACGGTAGCTAGTCACTAGATCACCTGAAATAAAAATTACAAATCGATCCATGCACAGTAATCAATAACACATAACGTAATAGCATCAAATATAATTGACCAGTAATATGAAGTACAAATACTGTTACAAAAATGCAAACTATAAATATATATGCATGGTGAAAGATGTTAGTACAGGTACACACATAAATAAATCACAGTTACTATACTACATATTCTGTCTGCTATCACAGGTCATAAATAAATTTTACCAGCAGTCTAACTCCAAAGAATTTTGTGGCCTCAAACAGCTAGAAACACTTTTAAATGAATATCATTATTTTGAAGCCAATAGTAACACTCAATCGACCCCCCCCCCCTCCAGGGAAAGTCTCCGCGCGAAAAGCAATGAAGGAATAAATGGGTCACACATTTTTATATATTCCTGTAATTCGCAAAATAAACCGAGGACATCTGAGGGATACCTATCAAAGTCGCTGGCGCAAAAGGTCTAACTATCCCTTTTAACACAGCTCAGATAGTAAAAGGTTCAACAAGGTAAAACGTAAGCAGATCTGAAGAATCCAGCTTTCTATACTTAGCTCAAAACTCTAGCCAGACATCCACTAGAGCACCACCAGGTACCATAGCCTCCACTCACAAGGCTTTTTATGGGTTATGGGTTTATAGGTTGCTCTCAATAAACACCAAACAAACAGGGTACAGCCAACGCCGAATGTTATGTTATTACCAGGTGGACAGATAAAATAGGATTTCGAGAGCTCTATCTCGCAGTTTTACTATGCCGGAGTAGCCCGTTAACTTGACGAGCAGCGTGTCGTGTCGAACGATCTCATTAGTTCAAAAATCCGTCAACAATGAGGCCTAAATAATACCCCAGGTAAATCAGTACCAAAAGCCTCTCCCAATTAAATATGCAGACCAATCTTACTTAACATGAGGGGACTGAATTACTCGACCAAAGCAGGTACGCTTGTGATAGCAGACATTGACAGCTAGAAAAAGAAAAAGACGCTCTCAAGCCAGCGCCCACTTAAGAAACTTTTCTTATCCCAAACCCATCACAGAAACTGTGCCAAACGCAGCTTTTGAACAATAACAACGGTGGGTTCGAACCAAGGTAGGACTAAAGAAGCCACATTGCAGTATAGTAGTATATACAAGCGTAGTTTTCCCAGCAATAGTATATGGTCACTATCAATATCTGAAAAGATAAGTGTTCTAACATCTGCTATTTGTTGCAATGTAGTCTGACTGCTGGTTTCTTGTATTCCACCATGCATATATCTTATCTCATGGGCATAAAATGTATTGCTAATCCTTAAGCTGTTGTCTATACAAACTTGCGTGACTATATCTCATTTCTCGTTAAATATTACTTTACTGAAGCCTTCTGAAACGATATATATTCCTATTCGAGCATTCATCATTTCTCCTAGGATTACTACTGAGGCAGACAATCAGCAGTTAATTCTAATATATTATAAAACTTTCTTTGTGGGGTCTTAAAACGCTTACAGTGTGCAGATTAGTGTTTGGCAGTTTGTATTAGTATACAATTTTAATAGCATTACGATTCTTTGCTTCTGATAGCGCCTTCTATGGATGTTATGATTTAGTTTCCTGTTGGCTTTTTTACTTCCCTTGTCTGAAAGAGAAAATCACCTTCACGTTTCAGGGTCCCTAGATGACAAAAAACAGGTGTACTCAATTGCGTCTGTCTGTGTGACTGTCTGTCTATCTGTTGGCAGTATAACTCAAAAAATATTTGTCGGTGGAAGACGATATTTTGTATACACATTATATGTATATATATATACCTGAAATGAAACCGGGAAAATGTCAGACAAATATATACAGGGTGAGCACCTTAAAAAATTAAATTTTGTTTATTTTTATAATAATTTGTACATGTGCAGGCTTTATTCTCACAAAAATGGGAGCCAATAGATACGAGGCACAAATTAGCGCGTTACTAAATATAGCTAACTAGATGCAGAAATACGAAAGGTCGGTCCTTCGTGGCGCAGGTAAAAATTGCCCGTTCCCTTACAAATCTCACAAAACGTTGTGGGTTGCATACGCGGTCCGTCTCCCGTTCGAATTCGACCACCATTAACGTTTTTTTTTACTTGAAAATTTAGTTAATTTATTAGAAACGTGAAGATATTTTTACTCCTAACTTAATTTGATTTTTAAAATTATTTATTATCACAATGTTGACGGGGGAAGTTCTGGGTAAAGCCTTTTACAGATTTTTTCCGTTGTGGCTGAGCTGTTGTTTTCGTTAAATCCGCCCGGTTCGGATTCATGTTGCTGGTTCTGTGGGTATAATGATTGTTGCATCTACAGGTACGTTGTTAACTTGATTTAAAGATGTTTCTCCTTCTTTTTCCTTGCGACCGGCAAGAGGGACTAACGAGCACTCTTTCGTCCACAACTGTTGGCTTTACTTGTAGAATTGGAAATGCTGCACACATTTATTATGATGAAATTCAATTAGTTGAAATTTTCTGCCGGAATGTGCGAAAATGGAAATTATTAATAGGTTGTTTTCCTATTCGGTCATTCTTATATTGTTGAAGGAGGTGATTAATGCAATTTTCAGGCAAACCAACTCGGGTTATTTTTGCCAGCTGTTACATTGGTTACAGAAACATTGGGTGATAAAGGAGAACAGGACAATTTCGAAATTTCCAAATCTTTGGCTTAAACAGTCGTAAATAATCGAGAGCTAAATTATCGAAAAATTCACTTTCCTAGTTTTTGAATCCTCTGGTTACTGGATCTAAGTTAATTAATGTAATTTTGTTCATATCTATCTTCCTTAGGATGAAAAAACTTCTTTAAAACTAGAAAATTCGTTCATGAACAAATTCAGTGCTCATCACTAAATATTCTTCCCACTGTTGCTTCTAGTTAGTTCACTCTTGGTGCTATTAGTGTCAGTTCACAATATCCCATTGTAACTAGAAGAATAAGACGAAGTCCAAACATTTTATTGGGCTATAGACATATCTCTGACAGGTCTCTGGCTTATAACAGCAATACATTAAATTCTCATTAAATTAGTGATGCTGCAACGCCCTTTTTAAATGCCTGAAGTCGAAAGAGTCTATTTTCGTCGTCTATAATTTTTGCATTTCCTGCACTTCTACGACGCCGTTGTTTTTATTCTGTCTAATCATTCAATTAAATAATTCATAATAATGGACGAGTTTCGACTCAGCCTATTAGCTAATTCCCAAGGCGATATTCCTGCTTCCTTTTACTCTGTAATGCTGTTCCTCTCAAGTTCATTAAGTTGGTGAGAATTATTACTTCTTCTCTCGCAAGACATTGTATTTGATGTACATCGTGCAGATATTCAGATATTCAATGAACTTTGTCAATGAAGGTTCTTTCGCAATCTGACGATAGCTAACTGGTTTTTCGCATAGGCGTTTCAGGTAATTTTAATTTCTTATCGAATCGGGTCACTTTGTCGCGTCAAACCCTCTTTATAATCTGCTATAAACGTAAAACCAAATGCCGTTCTCGACTTTAGCAAAGGAATTTTAAATAACACTTTTGTAGATTATATTTTCAGTAATAAAAGGGAAACAGCTTTTCCATCCCAAAACCTCTCGTTATCCTGTGGCCCAGCAGATTCGTTAAACGTGCGCTGTAAAAATGGTAATTGGGGCAGGTTTAATGCAACGCATAAAAACCTACTGATAAGAAAATATTTAGCTTTACAGTACTTCATTAGGTTTAAACGGTCACTTTATATTAAGTGTCGTGCCTTTCTTTCCAATTTTTCTGCAATATGTGCTTGCATGCACGTAGCCCGTTTGCTGAAAGTTGTGCTGAGATTATATTTCTTCAGTGGCAATGAAATACAATAACTGTTAGTGTTTTAAATTTCATATTCCAGAGCGTAATAACGTTCAACAAAGTAAAGCAAGCACATTTTACAATGAACAAAAATACTTAAATGACTGTACACATTTAACAAGAAAGACCACGAAAACTCAAAATAGTCATTTATATACCAAGGGCAATATGAAGATATCTATGCTCGTTCAAAAGCGGCAAGTTTACAAGTCCGAATTCATCTAGTCGGAGGGTTTGTAAATTTCCTGAGGGCTATAAATATGAAGTAATGCCCGTGGTGCATACAAAATGTTATGTTTTACTAATACGAAGGTTATTTATTTTCTACCTCCGATTCTGAAGGGATAGAAAACTAGAATGAATATGAAACATTTATTGTATAGAAAATCTAAGTACATCTCTCAGCTACATTTCTACATAATCACCATTGTGATGAAGGCACTTATTAGTTATTACACAGTGACACGAGCGTTTCTATGCCCTCCTCAAAGAATGTTACCGCCTGTTCTTTCAGTCAGTAGTTCATGTTGGTTTTCAGTTTCTTTAATAAACTCTCCTCCATTCTTGCAAACAGCCGTCTCTCATAAACTGTACCCATCTGACGATGAATGTGCCTGCATTATGGCCTTGAAAGTGTATGCCTTTTTCCCGAAGAATGAAAATTACAGCTTACAGCGTCCAATTCACACTTCGCGGGGGCAGTAAGCCATAATTTGCTTTCTTTTGCGGCTGATCAATATACAATTTATTACTATCTGAGGGAAATTACCCTAAGGTGAAGTCACGGTTACAAGCTATACTTTATCCACCGTGGTAGGCCATCCAACTGTTGACAATATTTGTGACCCTTCATGAGGAGAAGGATAGCTCAAGCTGTTGTCTGTAAAGGGAACACTCGAATAACACAAATGTACAGGATGTTATGGAAATGAGTGCAAATATTTTAACCTGTAATTGAACTCCCTAAGCTACACAACTTGTCAAAATAAGTTTACTCTAAAAATGGATACTCGCCTATGGAATAATATTTTAATTTAATGGCACAAAACAAAAACATTTCTTTGATATGCAAACGAACAAAAACTGCATAGGTACTGATAAAACCTTTAGTTCACATCTGGTCACCAACGTACTTTATCAATTGAGGTAGGTTTTTGTGTAAGAACTTTGCAGTTTTAATATACTTATATCGTTCACCTTTAACTTAGATTTGTTTACCAAGCGGCTCGTCAAATTTAGGGGAAATAAATGATTGAGAAAATACACGATTAAATGAAAAAAAATAAATAGAAAAGTTGTTCATTTTGGTGAGTTAAAATATTTGCACTTATTTCCATAACACCCTGTATACTAATAATGTCCTATTTACTTCTATTTATACATTTAGGTAAGCTCTAGCTATTAGAAGAAAAGATATAAACATGCAGGAATCGCAAGGCCTGTAGAGCCTATCGAGGAGACATAGGGAATATTTAACTTAATGTTCAACAATTTGAAGAGAAAGCAAGCTTGCAGCTTAAAGTAGTGAAATTCAACGGGATTCAGCTTCCTGAACACGCACCTGATGGGATAGGAGGGCTGTTCGTCGACACAAGAGATATGGGGAAATGTGACCAGGCCGTAAAAATTTCACCTCCGGTGATGTTCAAGTAAGAAAACTAAAAATGTATTGTTGTGCGTGTACCAAAAATCCGACCACGATAACGATACTGGCCAACATATTTAAGCAATTCGTAGTGTATTATCAATCCGGTTAAGACCCTACGGTAACACTAATTAACTCCACTGCATTCGCACCGTGTATAATACGGAAAGCAGGAGCGTTTGTGTTTGAGCATTTGGCTTTTTACCGTTTGCTGTTTTTCCCTGACCGCCTAATTCCATTTTCAAAATCTCGAAACAGCGAACGTAATACGCCCTTTTACGCTCACGGCGAAAGCCTGGCGGCAGTGTCCACTCTACCAACAAATCGTTGTCTCTAGAGGTTATGCTAAGGGAAAGAATTGGCGGTGTCGTGCATTAGCAATCCGCGACCGCAACCAGAACTAAAATATGGCCTCTGTCATCAATTAGGGCGTTAAAATTAAGATACAATTCCAAAAATTAGAAATAACAGAAACAGCGTACACGGAATATATATAGTCACAAGTAATAGCTTGAATGCACAAATGCGCGAAGTAAAATGAGCACATTGAAAAAATGTATTAAAGGCGTGGAATCTCAAAAAAGATATCCAAATTCTTAAGAGGAGTCAAATCTGGATATTTACGTGATCATATGGCACAACAAGGTAATAAATATCATCAGTAAAACTCGTATTGCCAAGACCTGTGTGAGGCACATCTTAACATACTGAGCAGTAACAAAAGCCGAGTCTGATAGAACAAATAAATTACTCAGAACAACTGACATGAAAACTATAAGACAAATATGCGGGAAAAGTCTGACAGATAGGCAACGCTGCAACGTCAGAAGCGAATGTAACACTAAAAATATTTCGAAGACAAAAAAATTGCAAAAGATGAAAAACCACCAAGATCAAAACTACCGGGTCAGATAGGCAAGAGGTGGAGAGATATCTAGCAATCCATCTCAGTTGAACAGTAAGCTACACTACAACTATATAGACCTAAGGGCTATTAAAATAGAAGAAGCCGAATATGTCTTAATTTTTAATGTTCTCAATAAAACTCTTTTTTTGAAAAAAAACGCTAACCTTTTGGATAAAGAGGCCGGGCTCGAAAATTTTCAATTTGCTTTCTTCGATTTTGGCCGTTCATCGAGGGCGGCTGTGAACGCCGACTAAATCAAGCCTTGTAAAAGGACCTTGATCCAAGTAGGCTATGCTTATAAGCAGTATTTTATTTCTGTCAACAAACGTGCCGTACGCTTCTAGCGGCGTCACTTGTAATGTGTTAGGCCCGATTTTCATCTTAGGGTGTGATATTTCTTTGTTATATTTTTGTACTAATTAAGTGCTAATTAGGCCTTTATTACCTGGCGTAATGTCCTGGCGGCCTGGCGACCATGGCCCCTTTAGAATCCACTGGTGCACGTACTTTGAGCCAAGGTCGTTCAAAATAAATTCAAACCAGGAATGCTGCCTTTCCCATGATGTCTTCGTACCTGGTGACTGGATTCGAGGGCTCCTTGGAGTAGCGTCCTTCACCGTAGTACATATTAATTTGCTATTCAGCGTTTTGATTATGTCGATAAGAGCATTTTTGCCTACTATGAATTGCGTATTTTTAACAATGGCCTTTAGGGGTAAAATCACACTGGTTAACGTAAATTCCATAGTTTTATCAAACACTCATTATTTTCACTTTAGGATCAGCTAAAAGTATGCCTGTATGTACCCTGTAAAACACCATTTGATCAGTGTGACCTTGAGCACTCAGCTTCTCCCAATTTCAAATTTTATCAGTTTTGAAACCTGTTAATTTTGATGCCGTTGATGAATATTAAATTCTATGAACTGTTCCTGGTTTATATTTTCTTTGCTTATTTATACTACGGCCCTCCATGAACCTGATCCTGTTCTTTTTAGTTTTAGGTTGAAGTAAGAGATTTACAAAGTAGGTGGTGGTTTGTTTTGGTAGCTAGATTTGTGATTATGTTGTGTATAACGACTGGCGCCCATTTGTATTAATTAATTGAAGAATTTTTGTTTGCAACCTTGAGAAGCGCTGCCTGGTCCTTACCCACGCCATATTCTACCGAGAGTTAAAGCTAGCTAGGGTTATATTCACCCCTCGTTTAAGGGTGGTACAGGAGTAAGAGAATTGTTACGCCATCTTATCACATCTACAACGTAGATAAAGTATATAACCCTTACTTTTGCAAATCAAACTCCCCCCGCCCACAAAATTTTGGAAACAAAGATTTCGTTTTTTTTTTCTTGTCCAATTCGTTCTTAATAAGTGAATTAAGCATTGACACAGTGTTGGTTGATAATTTATGTCTCTTGGATTGCTAGTTCTTGTCTGAATTATTTATATTTATATTAATAATTATAGTTATATATTGTTATTTTCTTTACGGTTGAGTGGATGAGCAGTAGATGTATCTACTGAACTACGCCGTAGTTGTCAAAACAAAGAAACGTTTTAGTCTTTAAGTTATTAATAATCGATGTAAGCTTGCATGTTATTATTATTGATTCACCATGTTGTGGTTTTAATTTCAAGTTTTAGCATAAATATAAAAACTATATCCTTTATTGTGTATTGATAAAGGACAAACCGCAAGACTAGGACACAAAAGTTTTTTTCGTAGTGTTATCTATTATTGTTCTAGCAACTACTACATTTACGTAGTGTTATTTCTTACAGTATAGCAACGCGGATACGATACAGGAACCATGTATTTTACTGACAGAAAACATGCCAAAACGGTATAATTTTTCGTCTGATCCGAGAAAAGTTAGTAGCATTGTTTATATATTGGCGACTTACTTCCTTTATTATTAAGTTGTAGTTTCACTAACTGGTTATAACATTTTTATTAAAAATTACTACAAATATTTTGAATACTAAATGCCATTTGAAAAATATTAGCTTTTATAAGAGCATTGAACGGCACGTTACATCTCATTCGATGAAACAGGACACTGAGAAAGATTAATGGATTGCCTATAACCTGCAAGCTAGTGGATTAGAGCTCAAGTAGCAGGATAATATCCAGTTTAATCTTTATGAAGCTGTTTATTTTTATTTCGCTTTAATTCTCCATTCTTGTAAATCAGTTGCCCGGAGCTGCCGAGGGTATCGATTTTAATTTTGTTTTGAACGATCCTGAACGGGGTTTAAAATTTCAATGCCATCCACACGCCCGCGCTCTTAATTCGAGTGCACTCCAGGATAACGCAACGAACCAGACAATTTTAAAATTATTGTCAAGGACCGCCAAGCGAGTTCCAAGCAGGGCCACTGCATCCTGAAACACAAGAAGCTCTTCAATTGCTCCTAATGCAGTTCTGGTATTCAGGAGTTTTCCTCGCGATATCGCCGCGAATTTAGCGCAATTTTCGCCTCGAACGCTTAAAATTTTATGCGAGTACGTGACGATATGAAAATTTACATAAGACCTCTCTTAATTTTAAATTTTCCTGAAACGTTCAGTCCAGGCTGGAACGGAGTCTGCGGCAGGTGCTGGAAGTAAAATAAAGCGCTTTCAGCTCCAGCCTGCTGGTGGTGACGGAAACTCAGGAAAAATGGCTTACAAGACAGGACGCAAACGTGCAACCAAAAACGGGCAGCAATTTGTATATCGAGCAGTATCAGAGCCCCGTTCCGGCAGCGCCATTTTCCATAATGCTAGCTAAATATTGGCTTCGAGTTAGCTTTTCGTACAGAATTGTCAAACGTCGAGACTCTGGGAAGACCTCACCGACGCGATTGCCACATAATTCCGCAAAGTGCAGGAAGAGCACGAAGTGGGACACTCAAAGACAGGATAACATCAAAAGATTATGTCCTTTAATACCAGGACTTACTAAGGCATCAACCGGTCTTTTAGTATCAGCATTTCTGCTTGGTATTAGGACTACGTTACGTGATAGTTCATACCGAGTTTATATTGGTTTGCATGCTGTGGACATTTGTTGCTTCTCGGATTCGTGAAATCGATAGTTGCTCTTGGGAGCAAGATTTCAACTCTAAATATTTTATGACGAAAGCTTCTTAGCTCCTACAAGTTATACGCGGTGTTCTTGAAATATATAATTTTTATTTTTAAAATAAATTTTAACTATTATAATAAACCTCTAAAAAATGTGCTAAATCAAAAATAGTTTCGAATGTTGACAGCATCAAAATGATTCGTCGGCTAATTCTTCAAAACAAAACACCTTCTATGGTTACTTGGATACAGTTGCCGGCCGGCTAGTTAGAAAGACCTCGTGCAGCTCTTTAATTACTAACACAAAGGAATGAAGCTAAAAGAGCGCCAAATAATCTTCACTTAATAACAACTAGTGTATCCAGGCATTCAACGAGAATTCGTAAACTTAAGTAGCACATAATTTCCGGAAATAAAAACTCAAATCACGAACAGGTAGCAATACCAAAATCAAACTCACAAGGCAGGTATCACAGTATAATTAATCACCAATTCAATACTATAAAATACACGTGGTTATTCGCAAGTTGGCATAGATTAACAAATATGAATATAGGCTGACAAGTTACGAAACACCTCAAAAAACGCATAAATTTTAATACTTACAAATTTACAATACAGCGATGCAATATTATGCCCCACATTAAAATAAGGCAAATGTTTGCAAGGCGATGATACAGCGGTGGCTACTCTATAGATTGGGAGGACACGTTTTGTGTGCTTCTAGGTACAAAGCACGCAAAGCGAACTGTATATTCCCAAGTTCACGTCAGAATTCCAAACGTCGAAATGCCTAAACGGAACTCAAAGTGGCAGAGCACTGGTCGCCAGTAAATGTTTATACAAAGGGGAAACTTTAACCTGTAGGTACGTTCCAGAATCGGGTCCCTTCCTGTGCTCTATGAAATTCACGCAACAGGTGTGGAACGGCCCCCAACTTGTAGGTTTGAGCGGTAAGAAGTAAGTCATCAAGCGTAGATTCCGCCCAAAATGACGTGGGATTGAAACGTCCCTAATTCATGGTTCAGGAATGCAGCTCCTCCAAAAAGGCTCGGGCAAACATTAGGCAAAAATAAAACTACGCGCCCATACATTTACTAAAAACTTTGTAGACGCTCAAGCTGACTTCATGCCGGTAACTAAAACAAGCTGAAAAAGACGCCGAGGAAACAATTGCGACTTTTGCTTTCCGGGCTGCAAGCCAAAAGTAGGCGTGGCACAAGCGCACGAAATATGAACTAAGTAGCATAGACATTGAAATCGAATAGATTCTTAAATAAATTGTAACAATGCCCGAATTGAATTAAAAATAATTTTAAACAGCTTCCATGAATTACACCTAAACATCCTTAACCCAGTTAAAGTCATGGAAGTGTCACTCATAACAAACTGTCAAATTTTATACACGATTGCAGCAGTTCAGTTTAAGTTCAAGTACTTTTCCTTTTTTTATTATAGCTCATGTGTCCACCACTGAAAGTAAGACTCCTCTAAGTTTTTCCATGTATTTCTATTTCTCGTACCATATGTCCAATTAAATCCCACAATTTTTGCCGATGAATGGCCATTTGTAGATAGCGTTGTTCCATCTGTTTTTTGTGCATCTTTTATTGTCTCACATTTCCATTTGTTTATTTGATTTCCGATTTTCTAGTGTTTTAAATAGATTACCTATATATTTTACGTTTTTCGAAGTCTACTACTCAAATTACATACAACGATGTGGCAAAACTTGTTTAGGTACAACACAAAGATTTTGAAAACAAGAATTAATTAATTAATTCTTTTTCAATTTTAGGTAAAGATAAAGTATTGCATCATGCATCGTTAAACTGGTAATTATTTTTCTAATGGCAATGGCAAGGTGTAGTTTAAAAACCGGTTTAGAAAATTTTATCTTTTATTAAAGGTTTGTGATTGATCTTATTGATAAAATAGCTACTACTCGTATTACTATTTGCTAGAGTCAATTAGAAAAAAGTTTCCCAGGTTACAGCCTTCTATAGTAAAAAATAAAAATTGAAAAAGAATTTTTTACTCAAAATTTGGCAAGACTATTGTGTGTAATTTGACTCGTAGATTCTAAAAACAAAATATACAAAATGATCCATTGAAAAAATTAAAGTTGGTATCATTTTCGGTGAAACCAGAAATTGGCCATCTTGACTATATCTATCTGTCAATCATAATTTTTTTCTAGTATCTATAAAATTGTATCCTAATTTATAAATAAAGAAGATATAAGCATAGCCCTAATCTCATTGTCAACCGATACAATATATATGAAACCAAACATGTTTAGCACTGTTAATAAATTTATATTGAACAAAGAGGTCAAGATTGTGGAATGTTTATACTTAAGTATTATTTTCTATTCACTCATTTTCAGTTAAATCCTCATACTGGAATTGCTACTATAATATGCCAATTCATTATTTCGTATTATTTCTAAAAGGCCGTTACAGGTCGCTGTAACGGTCTTTGTATACGACAACCAACAAGCTTAAAGGTTGCTTGACTAGCTATTGGGAGGAATTTCCCGTAACCTGAGACAACAGAAGCTTGCTCGCGATAGTCAAAATAATAGTAAACAGAGTGTTTGTTATTGTTAGGGTGCCACCTGGTGTCTATCAACTGGTGTAATAATGGAAAATGTTACAAGTAAAACCTCCCCCTAGAAAGATTTATAAGGGCGCAGATTAAACTTACCTTGTCTCATATTTCCCTTGAAAAGGTTTCTCTCAGATCACTAAATGAGTATACTAAATTTTGCTTCAGAAGAAATCAAACCGTATAAAATCTAACACGGCCACAGCGGAGCAGGAACTACTGTAATTATGGGGGGGCAAAATTTTTTTGGAATGTTTTAAGATAACTAAGCCCTATGGTCGACTGTTCCACAAACACTTTATTATAGTATTTTTTAACGTCCATAAAGTGCTGCTTTAGTTCATAAAGTAAAGTAAAACGGCGCCTGTCAATGTCCAATAGTTATTATTAAAATAAATGTCATTTTATTCAAATCAGGAAAGGAGATTATTTTAACTGAAAACTTTGCAAATAATAAAAAGGAATTCACCTTTAATACCTTACGGTAAGAGGTAGTGATCCTTGATATTGACGCAATTAACCTAGAAGAAGCACACTTCGAAACTATCAAATGTTTCAATAGCAACTTGAATTTTCTAATGTGTTTAATATGTGTAATGCAGTCGAACGTAAAGCTTTGCATGCAGCTAGTACATAATCAGACCTTATTTGACTCGTCATCTTTAATGCTACGCTACGCTCGCTCTGCCATAAAATAGACTAGTGCAATAATATCCTACATTATGTACTTGATACATAAATAACTATAATAGTTACAATTAAGTTAAAATGCCTTTTAGTCACGTATTGAATGGTCATAAAGATACAAAACCTGAAAGGTATACTTTATTTTTACTTTCTTTTACTTCGAATAATGTAATCATAATATTTTGCAAACTGGAGATTTTTGCAGAAATATTCGTTTTCGTGTCTTCTCGTTCAGAAATAGTATATTAAGTATTAAGAACGGTAAGGACATTTTACCGATCGAAGACAATTGTTTGGAATAATTATTGTCTGCGCTCGGTAATTCCTTAAGCTTCGTGATGCTTATGACGTTTTTTACACTATAGAAATGTAATTTTTTCAAACGTCAGTAAAATGTGACATTATACCACAGAATAATGTGTTGGTGGCACTGTAAGTTTATATCAAATTCGAGGTTAGCAGGCTATCTTCGAATTTTTACTTACCGTTCTAGAATGGTAAACATAACTTACTGATTTGGCAACAAACGCGGTAACTAAGTAAAATCGTTCTATCGTGCAAAAAAGTTGTTTTCGAAGTGATGTCTGTCTATTCGTTTGTGATCCTGTCAATTTGTGAGCCCAGATGGTTTAACAGATCAGCCTCAAAATGCACGAATTTCTTAGGTGATGTTCTTCACATCCAAAGTGGTGGTGCATTCTCGTAGACTTGATTTGAGATATCCCCACAAAAAAAGTGGGTGTCCAGTGGCAAATTTCCTACGAGAATGCACCACCCACTTTGGATGTGTTAAAGCAAAACATCACCCGAGAAATTCGTGCGATTACACCTGCTATGGTTACGCGTGTGATCCAAAATTTTCAAGTTCGTTTGGAAGAAGTGATATAGTTGGAGCAAAGATATTTCGGATGCCTCAGGCTACTACTTAAAGGTTAATGAGCATGGCAGGTGGGATTATGTTGTACACACGACAATCCCTTTGTAATAGTTCACAAGCAAATCCATATCCTTAACTTCGAAATGCGGCTACGGAAACACAATGTTTGTTAGTGTTTAAAAACTTATTATTTTTATTTAACAACATTGTTGATAAAAAAAGATACAATCAAGAAAGACAAAAAATTATAGAAAATATGTATATGCAACAAATAACTACAGTTTATTGATTGATATATACAAAAAACAACAATTATGAGTACAATATATAAATTAATTTTCGTTATCGCTATCACATGGCCAATCGTCACTATCGCTGTCTCTTAAATTAATAATTAATTCTGGAATATCAATAAATTTTAAAAATTGGTCTTCAATGCCAATCACATGCCGAACACAGTTTTTCCAGCTATTTACATGAATTTTATTAACTTCTTCTTTAATTATTTCTATCATTTTCTCACTAAACTTGGGGCATTGGTTACGTTTTCGAATGTGTGTTTTTAATTCTGCCCATATCATTTCTATAGGATTCATACAACAATGATATGGTGGCAATCTTAAAACTCTATGGCTTAGTTCTGTAGCTATGGTGTCTACTACATATTTTTTAGAGAACTTCTTAATGGACAACACTTCCAGTAATTGATTCTTATTGTAAGTTTCTTGAAAATACATGTTGTTCTTGTAAAGAAAATCTGTAATTTCTGCTTTAGTAGAATTACTATTTGGCACTTTTTCAGCAAGCCTTGAGTGATAACTGGCGTTGTCCATAACGATCACACTATTAGGTGGCAAATTTGGTAACAGCTTATTTGAAAACCACGACTCAAACACATCTGAATTCATGTCTTCATGGTAGTCCAATCGACAGTCTCTTATATTTTTCGCAGATAATAGGAGACCATCGTTCACCCATCCCATCTCAGAGCCTACATGTAAAATTATAATACGTTTTCCTCTTGAAGGTGGAATGTCTAATTGGCATTTCCGAGAATTATCTGTCCATCCTTTTTGAACCACATCATGTGTGTCATACCAAGTTTCATCCAAGTAAAATATCGGGCTCTGTTTTTCCCGAAACTTTTTTATCTGTTGTAAGTATTCGCATCGCCATTTTCTAATCCGCGGAGATTCCATTAGTTGTTGTCTTTTATCTATCTTCTTATAGCGAAATCCCATATTTTTTAGCGATGTCCTTAATGTCGTCATTGAACAATTTATACCCATGTCACCAATGATCGTATCATGAATAGTTTTAATTGTTGGCACCACATTAGTTTTATACATGTCATGAACTACGCCGCGTATTGCATGTTCATTAGGCTTTGTTAATATTTTGTGACACCCATAATCAGAACGCCGTTTACGTGGCAGCGCTTGATTTTTCGCAATTTGAAAAACCGTACTTTTTGGCACTTTAGTTAAAAACGCAGTTCTTCTCACAACATTGCTTTCTCCTTTAGAAATTAGTGCGTTGTATACATTCAAGACTATGTTTTTCGCATCGTCGGATAAAAAATGCATTGATCGCTGGCTTGGTCTCTCTCCCGCATCATCAACTTCTTCTAACTCATCACATGGAGCAGCGACTTCTTCAACTTCATCCTCAATTTCATTAGTATCCCATGGTCTCCACATATTCCACAAAATACAACACAACACAAATACTAGATGATAATTAACGTGCGTCAAAGTATAACAGCAACGTTATTATTAAATTTGGGAAGTAAAGACAAGTCAAGTGATTTATATAATTTATCTTTCATTCTAATTACTGGAAGGGATGTAGTTGTAAATACATACTTTAATGCCAATATGACGCGACGAAACATTAAATGTCGATTTCTCTTATCTAGGAATGTCATTTGAGCAAAAATAATTTATTCCTCAATCAGGGCATAATCGCATAATGTGTTTATTTACCTAGTAAAATTAATTTTGTCATTCAATATTATTAGATAATTAAATATAAATTAAGTAGAAACTTCACTACAATACGAAATAAATACCACCTTGGAAATATTCCCACCTTTGCGTATACCTGGCACGACTTAAGCGGACTAACAATAGTAAACTCATTTGCGGTTTAACTTTTAAAGCTCGCTCTGTCCGAAGTATCTTTGCGTCTACTATACACATATTGCGCGTTATAATAAACTCCCTGTATGTAGCTAAACGTTAGATGTTTTTTATATATTAATGCCTGGACAAAACCAATTTCTTTTTGGTGTAAAATAAATAATGTATAATGTATTTGTAATATTTAAAAAAAACCCTTCACTTTTGAAATAAAAGAAAACTGTTTTATTTCCTTTTCATAATTAAGCATTAACACCATTATTGCGATCCGAAAAGATATATGCATTTGTTGATTCAATTTTTGAGAGCCGAATCGAACAACGAAAACTTTATTCTAACTGGTGATTTCAATTTTCCCAATATCAAATGGCCTTCGAGTAACATTCCGACATGTAACGGCTCATCTGGAACATTCTGTGAATTTTTGCTTGACGCAATTCTGGAGCAATTGGTCACTATTCCAACTCGCATAAAAATAAGTAAAAATCCTTCACTTCTTGATCTGATACTTACTTCAGATCCTAACCTTTTTCTGGAACACGTGACTTCCCTCCAGTAGGATCGACTGACCATATTAGTATAATTGCAACAGTACAAATAGTTCACCACACTTACGATCCGAACATCACTAATATTTTTAAAGCCGATTTTGACGCAATAAAAGAAGAGCTCATCAAGAAAGACTGGTTTATCTGGTCTATATTAAATGCCCCTAATTTTAATGTTAAATTTTCATGGAACTTTCTCTGTAATGCTGTTCAAAATGCTGTAACCATACACTCTCCGCTACGAAATACTCATAGTAACAGCAAACAACCCTGGATAAGCAATGATCTTGTAGATAAAGTAAAAATTAAGCACTCGCTTTGGCAGAGATACTCTCGTTCAAAATTTGATGATGATCTTGATTATGCAGCAACAATGAAGAGACCAGCAACCTGTTTGCAAGTTACTTTGCATCCACATTTACAACTTCAACTAACCAAGCTCTCCCATATATGGACCCTGCTGCTCGTGTTGGTGATAGCTTAACTACCATAAACATATGCGAAGATAGAGTTCTCAAAATCCTGAAAAATCTACCGGAAAATTGTGCGCCCGGCCCTAATGTTCTTCATTCCATTGCCTTAAAACGAACGGCAGAAGTAATATCCCCTTATCTTGTACCAATACTTAAACTATCTCTTGAAGTAGGTGATATTCCAGAGGTCTGGAAAAGTGCGGTAATCACACCGATCTTTAAAAAGGGAGATAAGTTGAGTGTTAATAATTATCGTCCGATTAGTCTTACTCTATCGTATGCAAAGTGATGGAAAAACTCATAGTCGCTGAATTACTGCCATTTCTACTTGAGCATTGAACATTGTTCCACCTGAACAGCACGGATTTTTACCAGGACGCTCCGACACCACTAATTTACTAACGGCCACAATTTGTGGAGTCATGTGTTAGATCTAGGGGTGCCTTTGGATGTTATCTATATTGATTTCTGCGGTGCTTTTGATAAAGTACACATACAGTACCTTTTGCACAAAATGGAACATGTAGGTATTCGGGCCAAACTCCTAAACTGGATTAGTGCATTCCTGCTACACATATTTTTTTGTGTCACAGTAGGAGAGTTATTCTCCAATTACGAAGATTGTATAAGCGAGGTTCCACAAGGGTCCGTATTGGGCCCTATCTTATTTATTATATTTATCTCTTATTAAATCGAACTGCCTCTTTTATGCGGACGATCTAAAACTTTTTAACAACCCGCTTCTTCATTACGACACTATAAAGGATGACCTCTCAAGAATACAACAATGGTGTGACATGTGGTTGTTACCTATCAACACCTCCAAGAGTAGTGTTCTACATATGGATAAAAAACCATAAATATTCTTATAAAGTTATTGGTGAAGACCTAGTAGCAGTGGACCAACAAAGTAACTTAGGTGTAGTAATTGCAAGTGACTTATCATGGTCTCCTCAAGTTTTAAGTAAGGTTAAAAAGGCAAATAGAACGTTATTTCTCATATCCAAAGCTTTTCACTCGATCTCTGTCCCTATACTTACTCAAACTTTACACTACGTATGTTCGTCCACATATTTAATTTGGAATATCAGTCTGATCTCCGTGGCTACGACGAGATATCCAACTTCTTGAATCAGTTCAACGCCGAGCCACTCGCCTTTCACCACAGCTAAAGAGACTTTCTTATGATGATCGGCTGAACGCCTTAAAGCTAACGACTCTTGAAGATCGACCTAAACGTGGTGATCTCATTTGAACGTACCATATCATAGTGGGTGATTTATCGGATATTCTACCAAGCTTTTATAATTTAAACAGAGATCCCCGTCTTCGAGGCCACGTATATAGATTACAACGAGAACAATTTTATCGGTGTGTTAGAGAATTCTTCCTAACAAATCGAGTGTTGCGCAGTGGAATTCCTTGAACAATTCAGTTGTGTCGGCCACTTCACTTAATAATTTTAAAAACCGTTTGGACAGTGCTGTACATGTATTAAATATGTAAATTTGTTTTCTTATGTGTATTAGCTTGTTTTGAAACAATTTTTTGGCTTTGCCAAATTGTTTCGCAAGTTTTACAATTATTTCAGGCTTCACCTATATATTTTTATTCAAATTATAATTCCTTTACATTTCGAATTGTTAACATTTTCCAAAGCCGCTTATTTGTACCTGGATTTGAGTTTATATCATTGCACGATGCCCTCTTCTGACCTGCGCTATCTTATCAGAAGGCCGTGTTATGCGAGCTTTCCTCTTGTGGAACGCATCGTCGCACTGGCACTTGCAATTGTCACCTTTGTTAAGTCACTGTGTTCGCACGGCTTGTTGATATCAACGGTAGTAATTGTATTTTCTCTCGTTAGCTCTTTTCTTGGAAATTCTAATTAACATTCGAACAAAAACGTTGTGGACCTGCTGCTTAATATTGGGAACGCTCCGAAATATCTTCTCGACCCCTATGATAACACTAGACGCTGAACGTAGAATGTCGTTTAGCCCGCTTTAAGCTGTTTCGATCCCTGCCTGCCACAGTTTTTTCTACCGATAAGGTTAGTTTCCAAGATTATTAATTACACCGACCGTCAACGAGTTTTGGGTTCGGGCAAATTACTTCGGCAGCCTGCAACGATTTGCGAATTTTTAATAACCATTATTACTTGAAATTATTATCGCCTGTTCATGGCAATGTTTAAATGCACTTTGTTATCTACAATGTAATTCCAAGGGCTTGATTTGTTTGCAGCCTTTGAACTTTAAATTGTTATCACGTGCTCAAAGCATTAATTAAATGTACTGTATCATTAACAGTGTAATTCAAATGCATTATTTGTTTGCAATTGGTAACTTTTAATCCATATTCACATGATCATTTTTACGTCTATTAATTACATGCTTTTGTAAAAAAGTGCTTTCACGGTACCTTGTGTCAACACCGAGATAACGGCTAAAACACATGATTGGAATAAGCTTAATCCTTCATTAAATTGTGATCACATGTAAATTAAGGACCCTAAAAGAGGTTCAATTTTTATTATATGCGTGCTGCATTTTTCATGCATATTGGAAACGTTATATTTAAATATATTGAAATTATGACAATAATAATTTATCAATGATCTTACATGACAGCCATTTATTATTTACTAAATAAACTTTAGCTGGTTGTAATTATTTTGTTATTTACTCGAGATCTTTACGGTCTCTGGCGCCCTGTATTCCTTTATTAAAAGAGCCTGTAGAAGCACAGCTGATGAGTTGAATCTGCGATCCAAGGCCACCGAAATTAAGCTAGCCGGCCATCGCGGTAAGTACAAAAAAAAACCTTTCAGAGCTTCCGCGGTGTATAACGGAATAGGGGGGTTGATCTGCGATTGTACTACCATTATTATTAGTAACCAATCGCAGGGTGGCTTCTCTATTTTTGTTACAGTTTCTTGTGCACGTTTATGTAAGATATATTAATTTAGGATTTATCCATAGTAGTTAAGATCTATCATGTAACTTTTGAGCATCACGAGCGTTGGGCTTTTGTTCTTATTACTTGATAAATAATAATAATAATGCATTTGAACTCAAATCTAAGCGGTAGTTTGCACAATGGGTGTTTTCAACCGAGCCTGCACCAGTGAAACTGAAGTGATCTCGAAATGTTCGTATGCCTGCTTCTTTTCAAAATCAGAACCTAGCACAACTGTCGTGCTTGAAAATAAACGT
This sequence comes from Agriotes lineatus, assembly GCA_940337035.1. NCBI lineage: Eukaryota > Metazoa > Arthropoda > Insecta > Coleoptera > Elateridae > Agriotes > Agriotes lineatus. The sequence goes on from CALNHX010001102.1 coordinate 45,536, forward strand.
GCGGTTACCGCAAAATGGTATGCCTGCCAGACGTTATTCAAAAAGCTCGTTTACGGCGCCGGCGCCCATAAAATGAGATCGTTCTGCATCATGACATACCAAGTCATACCGCACATAAAACAAAAAAATCTTTAGCGGCTTCTGGTTTAAAATTTCTAAGTTATTCCCCATAGAGTCCCGACCTAGCACCTTTGGATTACTTTCTACTACTTCGATTAAATAATAAAATGGGTACTGTGCGATTTTAAACTCCCGAAGATGCTGTGGAAAGCTTCAAAAACATTTATGTGGAATTTATGTTTTTAAAACTAGTTTTATCGAATGCCTAAATATTATGGAGTTCAAGGGCGAATATTTTGAAAAACAATAGCTAATAAAAACTTTGTTTTTTTATATTGCAGAAATTTACTGTGCTACCGTAGTACCATACAGTAGCAAGGAACTACCATAATGTTACTACTATTAAAATTCGTTTCTAAAGCAATGGAGGGATTTAAAAATTAATTTGTTTGACGAAATACATAATAAATATTTTTATGAAATGTTTTTATGGTGCTCTCTGGACCGTTGAAATCAACGGGTTCTATCAAATAATATAACGTATGAAGCCAGATATAATCTACATACAAGTTTCCATTAAAACAGGAAACCCATGGGTCAATGTTTGTGCTTGTGCTACCTATTTGGCAACATAATTTCATATTTCTCTATAAAACAATATTGTAATAACGTGAATGACTTCTTGTTAATGTATAGATGTAATCTTAGTTTAATTTTAAAACAGGCAACCTGTGAGTCAGCATTACTGTTGTCATTAATATGTTGGGGTCGGCATTATTTTGTTTCTCTTCAAATTACTGTCATACCGTGTGGTGGAAAATGAAAAGCTACGTGATCTTTTCGGTCCTTTTTTGCGGAGTGCTGTCCAATAAAACTGGCTTCCATGCCTTTAAGGTAGGTTGTTTTTTACAAATTATCTACTGTCTTCGTCGCATAATTATAGGGTGTTTAGTTTCACCAAGAACTTAGTAAAATTGTACCGGAAAGGTATGAATTAGCCCGCTGGAACAAGAATTTCTTCAGTCATGCGTCCGCCGTTACGTTCAAATACAATCGAACCTGTGCAGCTATGAATTTTACGTTTTTGGCTAATTTTGAAATGGGAAACGAATTGGAGGTATACAATTCATTAAATTTACTTTTCTCAATAAACTATGAATTAATATTTGTAGGTTATTGTACAGTTCTATAAGTTTATGAGTAATGAATATCGAGAATTTCCGCTACGCTATCAAATCAACGCTTGTGACGCTTTCAAGGAGAACGCATTTGGGATTGCTGATTTTAAGAAAAATGGAAACTTGCGAGAATGTCCCATCAAAAAAGTATGTATTATTGTAAATTATTTTCCACCTTTACAGCTAACGTGGTTTATAGAATGAATAAAGTGAAATAATTTATCCCTGATTACCTGAAAGTCATTTCGCCAATTTGGATAGTTTTATTTACTATTGTGTTCACTTATGTTAAATAGCCTACAATGTTAATTACTATTTGAAAATGATTAAATATCTATCCAAATTCTATTAGTGAAAGAAGTTAGTTAAATTTATGGGAATTATTAGAATACCAATAGAAAAGACACATGGTTTTAATTGAATATTTAAAAGTTTTATAAATACTTTTTTGTTTTAAATAAAACAAGCAAATTTCCATTGTAACCGTTTATTTAGCAACATTGGACATCAAATAAGTAGTCGCTAGAAAACAAACCTTATGTTCAACCAATGACGTAGAAGTGATGTGTTAAATTCTAGAATGTAAGGAAATAAATATGTAATTTCTATATATACTTTTTCCTATAGGACGTGCACTATGTAATATGGAATTGGATGCTAGATGGCTCCAGATTTCCTCCATTAATTCCAGATGGTAATTATAAAGTGGAGTTGAATGGCTTTTGTCGTGGAACAGACCTAGGAGTGTTTAATGTGTATGTATCTGTAAAGCCTCCCCCGCCAAAGTATACTTAGACAGTTTACAAAAGAGTGCGGGACGAAGCATATATTGTTACTTTAAATATTTCTTAATGTTCTAATGTTTTACACTCTCGAAGAGTTAATTTTATCCTTGCCTGTAGTACATCATTGAATGTTTAATAAACTTCAATAAATAGTACTTTTATACAGCTAAGCGGCCAATTATAATTACTTCGAGATTTTTAAAATCATATCACTAGATCTTTTAAAATCAGAAGATATTGTAAACCAACTAAAAAAATATCGAGAAATTCGATTACATCTTTTGATGAATTTGAAATACATAAGTTTGAAGGTTGTATTCCTAAAAAAATATCGTAGTGGATGGGTACAATTTCATTATTACAACTTTCTTGGTAACTATAAGAAATATGGACAAATGAACCCCCCATCCTCGATTTCTTTTTTCGAGAAAAGCTTAATGGTAAAAACCAAAATGGGCTAATCTCTTTTGGAGTTATAAACAAAAGTTCAATTTTTTGTTTTGTGGCCTTGACAGTTTTTCAAAAACAGTTTAGAATTTCGAGTTATACCTTAAAGTTGTATTTTTTATGGAACTCAGCTTGCTGTGGCATCATAGGAAAATGATTTTTTTTCACTACATTTTTTAAGCAAGAAGAAAAAATACCATAGACCATAATTTAAATTTACAGCAAAATAAACCATTAAAAAAGTCTAGTATTCAATTTAAAAAACTAGCTCCGCTAGGGGAGGTTAAAAATAATAGAATTTCTTCAACATTCTAAAAGAATGAAAATCATTAATAACATCTATTAATTTTGATATAAAAAAATAAATAATTTATACCTATAGGAAACAAAATTGTTTAAATAAACATTCACTAAATATTAATAAAAATATATAGTATTCTATAAAATTATCAAAATTAAATATAAATCAAATAAAAATTAGGATTAAAATTAAGCCTTAATGTTACCCCTTAAATGAAAAATAAATAAATTAATAATTAAAACCTAGAATTAAAAAATAAAAATTTAAACGCCCCAATGTCTAAATAATTAATTAATACTTTAATATAAAATTAAACGAAAAACGTAAATGAAATAAAAATTCAATTTAAATATATTATAAGCTTTGACTAAAAATCAAATTAAACTTAAATAAGCTCCGCTAATGCTAAATAAGTAAGGTTTATCTATATATACAAGTTTTAATTCACGTAAAATTAAAATTAAAGAAAAATTCGGTAGATTTTTTTTTATTTTATGCATAAAATAAAAAATATATGAACCCAGAATTTTTAATTTATAGGAATTTTAAGAAAAAATAAAGCCTAGTAATAAACATACATTAGAGATATTAAAATTTAAAAAATCAAATCAATATTAAAAGAAACTTTACTTAAATAAAAACCTTTTTTTTAAATATTTTAAATAAATGTTTATATAAAATATAGAAAATAATATTAATATATATTATTAATCATAAATTTCGACACCTGATTTTTTTATTACCCATTTATCAGAAAATGTTATTTGCGAACAGTTAAATATCTTCTTGCGTATGCGGGGGTAGGGATGGGCGCGTGACGTGAAAAGTGTCGTGTCACGTCGTGAACGTGACTAATATTTGAAAATCGTGACGTGAACGTGAGTGAAAAATTTCCAAAGCGTGATTCACGTTTCACGTTAATTTCACGTTAAATATTTGATAACGAATAAAAAAACTGCAGGCTGCCCCGGGTGCTGATTACATATTATTTTTAAATCAAAATTTTAATGTGTAGATGAACTTATTATTCTAATAAAAGTAATATTTTGTTTTTTATACTCGGCTTAACGCTGAAAATGTTGATTACGATTTATTTTTTAACCAATTTATTGTGTAGATGAACTTATTATTCTAATAAAAGTAATGTTTTGTTTTGTATACTCGGTTTAACGCTGAAAATGTTAATTACGTTCTATTATTAGACCAAAAATGTATTGTGTAGATGTACCTATTTTTAGAAAAGTAATGTTTTGTTTTGTATACTCGACTCAACACTGAAAATGTTGATTACGTTTTATTTTTAAACCAATTTATTGTGTACATGTGTAGATGAACTTATTATTCTAATAAAAGTGATGTTTTGTTTTGTATACTCGCCTTAACGCTGAAAATGTTGATCTTTGTACGTAAAAGTACTTTTATCCGCAAACGTCACAAAAGTGACAACTTATGTGTCTTTATTGGCAAGGTAAAAGTGTCACTTTATCTGCCTAACCAGATAAAATAGTGTTACGCTTTTACGTTTTGGGGCTATTAAAAATTATACCATGCTTCTTGAACATAGCATTTATTTACGATTTATCTTAACTATTTACAACGCAACTATTAAGGCGGAACACGAATTATTTATAAATACAGGAACTATTTCTAACAACAGATATACTGTATTTATTTATTTACGATTTAACATTAATGATTTATATGGTTACATTTATTGGTTTATTACGCGTTATTTATTTCACTAGAGTTATGTACACACGGGTTCATTTATATTGCAGTTTACGCGCTTCGAGTTTGGATGAGAACTGTCGATTTTTCCCACTGCACCGGTTTATATACACGCCGGGTGAGTCATCCTAGAAACGTCCAGACCTTGCTCAATTAATCCAGCGACGCTGACGTGTTTGCGCGCAAGGTCGTTCTGGAATGTTCTGGAAGGCTGACTCACGCGTCGCACCTGGCTCCAAGGTCGTTTCTCGAATATTCGGGCCACTGACTCACGCGTCTGCAACGGCCTGATCCCAAGATCGTTACAATAGCAACTTTTGCGTACTTTCTCTGCCTAAGCACACAAAATCGTTGCTCTCTTTATTTCTTTCTAAGTTTGTTCGCTAACTCTTCCGAAGATACTGGACCGATTAAATTGTATAATAACTTAAAATTTTGCTAATTTTTAGACTTAGATCGTAGGCCGGTTTTTATTTTCAAAAAAGGTACAAACAAGTTGTAATTTAAATAAACCTTTAAGCAGCGGATCGGAGCATCTGTCGCCGTGGGTTATGGTGTGACAGCTGCTGTGGCCGTGTGCTATTGGCTCGGGTGATTCAGTATGTTCATATATCATTACAGAGGTTGGCGCAGGGGTACGTTGCTCGCCTGTCACGCGGGTGGCCCGGGTTCGATTCCCGGCCGATGCATCATTTTTTTTTAATTTATGTTAATGAAATTTACCTGAATACGTTTGCGGATAAAATAGTATATGTTATTTAGAGTAAAAGTGACTTTATGTGGCTTAGCTGAATTATTTGCCTCACTAACGTTCGGCTAAATAAACTTCAGCTTCGTCACATAATAACATAATCTACTATTAAACCTACGAATTAAGTGTTGCCTAGCAACATATACCTTTTGTACTCATACCAATAAGGGAAACGTCAATTCAAATGACAGCATTTGGTATTAAAAGTAATGTCGTGAGTTATTGTAGTCAATTTTCATTTGTTTCTTTTTATATCAACTATTCTGATTGCAACATCTCACGTGCAAAACATATTTTTAGTTCTGTTTAGGGTTTTTTCATTGGTTTTAAATTTAAACATTATGTTCTATCTGAATTTAAATTTTGAAATAAAAGCTGCGTGTCACGTCGTGAGCGGCGTGTCACGCCGTGAATGTGAGTAAACGTGAGCGTGAACGTGCGTGAACGTGAGTGTTTAAAGCAAGCGTGAAACGTGCGTGACGTGAGCGAAAAATTACTCACGCGCCCATCTCTGTGTGGGGGAGGTTCAAAAATATGAAAATAGCTCAAAAATAAACTACCTTTATTTTTCAAAGTACACAAGGATGTTATTTAGAAAAAAGTTTATAATTATTGAAAGAAGGTGTTTCCGAAAAACAACTTTCACTGATTTGTTTCTATTTTTTCTTACCGCCCTGTGTATTACGTAACATGGGATACTTCAAAGTTATTATCGGATACGATAAGTATGTTTCTATCGAACTTGAGTTGCGCTCACTTACCAACCAGATAATTACGTTAATCAAAATTAGTGTGTCCAGGGTAGAAAACATTTATCTTCAAAAATTTAATAATTAACGATTCGTACATCAACAATTCAAAACAATTATTGTTGACTAAGCGAAGCGAGAGCTTTCGAAACGCGAAAATTCATTTCCGGGTATGTACCTATGTTCGTATGCCCCACACATAGTAATGAAAGTTAAGGATGGATTTTTATGAAAATTTACTGAACATTTTTATAAAGCTTTGGAACGATGGTAACAAATGTTGGTTTCATTGCGTTCCAGGATTCGTTGTCAGGAAGCCCAAATACCAAAAATATAACGAAAAAACCACAAAAAAATGGCTCTAATGATTTTGATCATTTTTACAGAAAACATTTCTTTCTTACTCATAAAAAATATCCCATTTTTATTCTCTATCCAAATATTCAAGAGAGGGAGATATCTGGCGGACGTGGAGGGTACACATTTCATATAGACGACTTTCCATGACTATTCAAATTTCAAATTTTAGACCAATCCGATAGTGTTAAATTGATAAGGGTAACCGTTACACTTATCAATTTCCTGTCATCATTTAACAAAAATCATTTACTGACATTGACAATAAGTTGTCATATTTTTATAGTCCCTTTAGATCGCTAATACTGCCTGGGGTGCACTCTCGCTTATTGCTCCTAAAAATGGGCACTCCACCTACTATAGCCAGTATTATCGGCAATTCCCTCTGCACTTAATACATTACTGTTGAAAATGTATGGAGGTGTTCTATGAAGCTTTGGAACCAGACTTTGGTTTCACTGCTATGCACCGTTCGGCGCGAGAAGAGCCAAGAAGCGAAAAAATAACAAAGAATTTTTTTTCTAAAATTACTATTTATTAAAGACTTAATTACTACTTAAATTATAATTTTTTTGATGAATAGTTGCTGATTTTGAAATATAATTTTTAACCCGGCATAACCATTTCTAATTTTCTTAGATATATAGTGTGTCCCAAAAAGTTTTATATAAATGGAGAAAAAGTTTGTCTTACATTTCACAAAAAAAATTGATAAAAAGCTCTGCATGACTTGTAGATCCATAATCAAGTACAACATTTTTAAAACATTGGCTGATATACAGGGAAAATCAAAATTATGATTTGGAATGAGAGTAAAATACGTTCAAACTGTAGTGGAGAGCAAAATGTTCATTGAAATTGTTATTAAGTAGCAAAAAATTATTAGATTAGTGATTTTCTCAGATAAAAATTATAAGATTATTTCAATAAATACGTCAGCAATTGTTAGATTAATGCGCAGTACGAAACATCGTAAGATCCCGTTCATAATAAGCGCCTGATTGTGTGTTACTCGTCCGTATTAAACACGTTCTGGATAGAGTGCTTTGGAATATCGAATAACTGTTAACAAATGTCAAATGCTACTTAATAACAATTTCAATGAACATTTTGCTCTCCCCTACAGTTTGAACGTATTTTACTCTCATTCCAATTAGAATTTTGATTTTCCCTGTATATTAGCCAATGTTTTAACAATTTTGTACTTGATAATGGATCTACAAGTCATGCAGAGCTTTTTATCAAGAACTTTTTCTCCATTTGTATAAAACTTTTTGGGACACACTGTATATTCTTTGAAACGCAATTTATGATCTACAGTGGCCGGCAAAAATTCAGCATCTAAAAGGAACAATTTTCTTTTTTTTAACTTTTTACGGCAATAATTTGTGCTTGTGAAAAAAACCATTTCAGCCCCCATCAGATATACCGATTGATTTCTACCTAATTAGAAAATGGCTCTTTTCGAAATTCGCAATATCCTAAACGTGAGTTTTTATCGTGTGTTAGTTTTAGGTAATTGAACAATATCAAGGCCACAAAACAGCTTTAAGTTGCGCAAAAATTTAATTTTTCAAGTTTCGTAATGTTTTTAAAAATTTCACATACCTACCAAGACTTAATTTCACAATTCAATTTTTGAGATAAAGAAACATTGACCTGAACTTATGATTTTAATTGTGTAGCGAAAGACGCTAACCATCACGCCATAGAACTCTCTAACTGTAGAAAACTTATTTAAAATCTATCTTCAATACAATTACAAAAATCTTAAAGGTTGTATTCCAATCGTTATAATTCGAAATATTTTATGAAGATTTGATGTAATTTTCTGGAATTTTTAGACAGCAATCAGATATTGATGAGTTATAAAACGTATTGAAATTTTAATTTTTACCGTCACCAATGGTAACATGGAAAAACAGTACTTTTCAACAAGGAAGGGAAAGGCATACTTTTTCACAAAGTGTGAATTTGAAGCCCAAAGGCGCAGCCCGAGAACTACAAACACACAGGAAAACCTGCGTTCACGACCGGGATTAGAACTACAAGAAACAAGTATTTTAGTAACTAAAGCATTACTCTAAATCCGAGTTATGCTGCAATATAGTAAAGAGGGCGTACATAATATACTAAATCAGTAAATTTATATTATGTACGAGTTGCATACAAAGCTTTATGTTCGACTACTAATATCGAAAAAAATCGAGTTTATGAATTTGACATATATCCTATGGCAGAAGAAGCTTGATATTGGATGGCCTTGATGGACTGTTTAGCGGCTATGAAGTAGGTCTTTGTAGTACTAGTAAAATAAAGTTACTTTATTTTATTAATACTATAATAGTTACTTTATGACCACAAAACTATGCCATAAACAGTACTTGATAATTATTCGTGTTCAACCAGGCACACAATTACTATTGTTTTTAAAGGAATTAGTCACTTATCTGTAAAAAAAAGCCAGCAAATTCAAGAACTTGATCCAAAAAATCATGACTATTATGGAGAGCTGTTGATATTTTAATTTTTAATAGAATAAATCAAATAGTATGACTCCTTTCCCAAAGTTTTATATTCCCGGACTTACATTTGTTGTTTGGTATTGAGATAAAAGACAGTTTGCAGTTACACATCGAGCTTATGAATACCACAGTTTTGAGTACGAGTTCGTGAAGAAGCCGATGAAGTTAATGAAGAATCTACTGAATTTAATGAAAACAATGACAACAGAAACACTGAATCAATGGTTGAACATTAAAATATATTTAGCCATAAATTCGGCAGCGATGAAGATGAAGATTTACCTTAATATATTGATGTTAGTACTTTGCTTTTTATTTTTATAATATTTATCTTTTTGTTACCCAAAAATTATTTCATTTTGTTGTGTGAAAAAGAGTGTAAGCCACAAACTTTTCAATAAAATATTTATATTCACAAATAAATTTTTGTTTGCTAAATTACGCATTTATTAGGACATAATGTATCTAAAGCATCTTTGGTATAAATTGGAATAGTCCATCTATAACGGCTCTATTTCAGGATTAGTTGAAAATGTTAAATGGTGATTTTCTCCAAATCTATGTTTTGTGGTAAATAGCCTTTTTGACCCAAACCCTTCAGTTAATATGTGATTTTGTAAATAAGACTGTAACAGATATTTCAGATATTTGCTCCATTGTAAATGTTTTCCTAAAGCAATACATTTCATGAACAACGGCCTGAGAAGATTACAGCAGTAATATAACACTTAAATTATTGAAATAGCACCCTGTAAGCTATATCTTTTGAACTAATATATCCTAACCAACTCGGTCAAATCCATTATTTCTATTGGTGTTTTTATCGCTGTTCCTGAAAACTCTTCTGCTTTGTTGAAAAAAAATGACATAGAATCAGACGATCCTCGATCTTCAAAGGAGTTATTATTTGAAGTACTTTTCTTGCTGTACCTGAATCTATAGCATCATCCTAATGTTGCACGAGAAAATGTTTGATATGGCAAACGTCATTTTAGCAGTTGTGTGGATAACACTGCCAAAAAGCGATAAATTGTTAAAATATGTTATTATATTACTATTAGGATAGACAGAAGGCGTACGTTGCATATAAGACAAAAAATTGTTCAACAAAACATTGTAGAAAGAATTTAATCACTTAAATGTTAAAAACTCACCAACATTTAAAATTCCCGCAACTATGTCTGACCCAAATCGAATTAATAACTTTTTTATTGACAGTGTTCCTAAATTGCAAGTAGATAAAACTGCACAAGAATTTTATTTATATAACTTGAGAAGGGAAGTGCTGTCAAATTTTTTTTTGTATCTGTATATGAACATGAGTGGCTCGCTGTATTGGTGATACCAGAAGTAACGCGATAGGTGCAGACGGAAGTAATGTCAAAATGATAGCTGCCTGTTGTCCGCATGTACATAAATATGTTACACATATAATTATCTTCTGCCTAACAGAAAGCGTTTACCCTGACATTTGGAAGCATGCTATTGTAACTCCAAAGCATTTTACCTACCTTTTCTAAAATTCTCGAGAAAATTATGAATAGTCAAATAATGCTCGACCTAAATACATATAACCTACTTTCTTATAGCTGCACCATTGCGCTGATGACCGTTACAGATAATATCCTTAAAATAATTGACACTGGAAGATTGACAATACTTACCCTATATGATTATAGCAAAGCATTCGACACGATTAACCACGATCTGTTGTTTGCAATACTTCAGTAAGTGGGTTTTTCTCTAAATGCAATCGATTTATTTAAAAGTTACTTTAATAAAAGAACTCAAAGTGTAAATGTGCACGGTAATCTTTCCTCAGCACGAACCATATTGCAAGACGTGCCTCAAGGTTCGATCCTTGGCCCGCTACTGTATATTTTATATACTTTAACATTTTCTGAATTTGTTGAACATAGTAAAATGCATACGTATGCTGATGACACGCAGATTTATTGCTCATTTCAAACATCCGATTTTAACCAGAGAATGATAGACATCTCTAGTGACTTGAATAAAATATTTTATTTGTCAACCAAACATTGTCTGCTTTTAAATCCATCGAAATCCTGTGTTCTTCTGTTTGGCAGAAAAGGTGACTGCAAAAATGTAAAGTCTATAGTTCAAATTACAATCAATGGGTTAGTAATATCACTAACATAACTTAAAATTTAAATAAATGTTATATGTAACGAAGTTGTAGCTAAAAAGAGTTTTCATACGTAGATCAAGTACCTCTTATAGTGAAGGCTTGTGTATCAAACATTTTTTGTAGTACATACTAATAGTGCGCATGTACCTATACCAAAATTCAAATCGGTATCTTTACATTTGTGGAAATTAACATAAAAAGAAGAAAGAAAACATTGAGCTTCAAGGCCCTATAACTTCTTATTGGAGGGACTAAGGTATATTAAGTTTAATCGATTTATTATAACCTAACGAATCTATGACTAATCGGTGGGGAGGCAGTTCTGGCACCCTGTATTTCTTATGTTACCAATTAATAGCAAAACATTATTATAATCATATAATGGATTAGTATTAATAATTTTATTAAACTTAACTTTAGGTTCATTTCTAATTGTAAGTAGTAAATTATTATAAAATTTAGTTGACAAATCAAGATGACTTTTATCGATTTTGTTACTCTATGAGAGGTAAGTACATATTTTCAGTTTGTCTGCGTATGCACTTCCTTTACCATATCTATACTATTTATTTTATCCCTTACATATTGTAGGCACCAGTGGCGTAACAAGACGGTTTGGCGCCGGTGTGCAAGAATAAATGATAGCCGCTGTAGACAAGAAGTTTCAGAAAAAAGAGGGGGCGGGTAATTTTTGGTCATGCAACACTTTAAATTTATAAGAAAATTAATAAGCTCTTTTCTTAACACGAAAGGTTACTTACTGCAGAATAAAACACATTTAGATGTTTCAATCTTTTATTAAATATAACATAATAATAATAATAATAATCCCATTATTCCCTATTGGGACGTAGGGTATTCCTATATTCTCTCCAGTTGTCATTTTCCTTTGCTCTTTGGCTCAGTTGTGCTATAGTCTTTCCTGTCTCTTGTTTTACAGTTCTCCTACACGTTTTTCGCGGGCGTCCTCTGTTTCTGAAACTCTAAAGTTTCCAATCAAAACTTTTCTGCAAATTTCAGTTTTATTTTTTCGCAACGTACGCCCTAACCATCCATATTTTCTTCTCCTAATTTCTATATTAATGCCCACCTGATTTGTTCGGTCCCAAAGATCTTTGTTCGAAATAATGACTGGCCACCTACCACCTATTTACAAACACCTGCAATTTCTGCTTTACCAGTTCTGTAACCGTCCACGATTCCGACCCATAAAGTAGAACAGATTTTACCATTACATCAAACACTCGCAAAATATAACATGAAACATAAAAATACATAGGAATATACAAAAACAAAAACCACGTAAAAGGAATACAAATTTAAATAATTTACAAGAAAAATAAGATACGTATATCTTTATACATATAATTCTTCTGTACATGTGTACGTGACTGAACTCCTCCTAAGCGGCTGGACCGATTTTGATGAAATTTTGTGTGTGTGTTGGGAGTGCCCCTGGATGGTATAGATTCACAATTGGATCCGGTAGGTGGCGGTGCAATCGGGTTCTAGGAATTTTTTTTAAATTTTTTGACGAATTTCTTTTTTTAATTTTTTTAAGATTTCTCGCATATCAGAAGATATGACTCCAAAATTTCACCCCTCTTCCACCACCCTCCAATATGTTTTAAAATGAAAAAGATCGAAAATTCGAATATCGAAAAAACGTTTGCTAAACCTGCCAATAGCAGGCAAACCAACGTTCGGGCAGGACAACGTCTGTAGGGTCCGCTACCCCTTAGGGGGTAATAAGCCTAAAAATCGATATGTGTGTCGTTATTGCGGTTTTTTGCGACGTTGATTGCGAAAATGGCTTTTATTTTTAAGTCCAAGACGATGAACATAACATAAAATTAAAACTCTATAGTGGTGAAACGGGGTTTCAGAGACAAATTATTTTTGGGGGGCCGTTTGCCGGGCCAGCTAGTAGATATATAAATGTGTAGGTAGGTATAGCACTTTAATTAAACTTTCTTTTGCGACACTTGTCTAAAGCTAACATATCTATCAGTGAATTAAAACTAAGGGTACTGGCTCTTACTTTCCCGATACTCAGTAATGCAAAACTCTTTAGGCGTATTTGGCCCATCTTACTTAGCAAAAAGTGTTTAATAATTTTTAATTTAGAAAAAGATCTCTCAGTGGAGGCTGCAGTGACGGGATGTAAAAAATAGGATATAAGCTGTATATAAATATGGAAAGCTAGCCAATGATGTGTGATTAGACAGACATTTTTCTCCCACTTCCTTCACTGATAAGCAAGATTTAATACTAGTTGTGTACGAAGATCGAAATTGTACAATTTACTTTAGTAAACCGTCATTGAGATCAGTTTCATACGTAGTTTGAAGTAATTTGGCACTCTCTATGACCTCTGCATCTGAGGCAATCGTCAGAAATTTGCGGTTTAAAACTTTGAATTTATAGTATGTTACTATGCACTATGCAATCTAAGAATCACAAACACACACTAGAGCTGGAACTTCTAATCTACTCAAAAGGAGAAAAGACTGCGCACTCAAAAGAGCCCAGTGGCGCTCACGTATCATAGTCTGTAGTCTGTTGCCGCTTTGAACCTCTATTCTAGGAAAACTTTTATTTTCACAAAAAACTCCGCTACCGCGGCGCCTATATACATTCGGCGCGGAGGTTCTTTGCACCCCCTGCACATATGATAGTTACGCCACTGGTAGGCACCTATACACATATAAAAAGCATGATACTACTACTACTAAGATAAACCCACGCGCATGGGATAAGTCCATCTCTCTCGCACGCCTGACGTCACTCGGTAACAAATTTCCACAGCAGCAGCCAGTTTGATATGGCGGTTAAAGGTTTCGGTTCGGTGTTTAATGTGTTATTCGTTGTGTTTACAGATATATGTGCTTGAAATTTAATAAATTATAATTAAAACATTGCATTAAACATTTATTACCATGGTGTACTGTGCAGTGATGAGTTGTTTAAGCAATAACAACAAAAAAAAGCGAGAAAGTTTCGGATTGCCGTTTCCTTAGATTTCTAAAGGACAAACAAGTTTGCGAACAATGGATTCTAAAGTGTTACCAGCAACACAAATGTAATGTGAAAACATCAAGAATATGTTCAAATCATTTTATAGAAAGTGATTTACTGTTCCAAAGAGAAACTGTTGGAAGTATCTAATGGATTTAGCGAAATCTATCAATTTAAGTACAGATGCCAAGCATCTTTTCTTTCAATGCAAAATGTATTTTAAAATTAAATTAAATATTGAATAGAGATATTAAAGAAAAATCCAAAGTGAGGAAGAGGAAAATTTCAAAAATTGTAAAATAAGTCTTAATAAAACTTGGTTTTCTTGTGTAAATGTGTAAATTTTGTAAATAATATGTAAATAATATGTACTTCATAAATTAAACAAAATTGTTTATCACTATAAATTAACACCTACCCATAAAAATAAAAATAAAAACTTGTAATAAAAAATAGTTATATAATATTTCACCCTTGTGCTCATTAAGGGTACAAAGATAATTACTAATTAACTTTCTGATAGCTAGTCGAGTCGGAGACAGGGTCAAGATTTCCAGATATACATAAGAAACGTAGCAAACCAAACACAGGATAGCTTTAAACAATTTAATATTGGTGCTCAGAACTATTTACAAACGTAATCATAATTGGATAATTGAAAATTAACATGTATTTTAACAATAAAAGTAATCTTCGGTCTTCCGTTGCGTTTTGCCCCTTTTTGCTGCAACCCGTCGTACAGCCGTGTAAACGGTTTTCTGGTTGCCCCCTCGGGAATTCTTGCGGGTACGACGCTGGTGGCTTCTGGAACGGCTTGAAGTTAACCCCAAGGCGAAAGGGTTATGAGCACCTGTTGCTGTAATGACAGGTTAATTAGCTAGATACCGGGATTTTGCTTACGTGACGGTAGCGTTTAAGAGGTTAGCCCTTATTCGGAGACTTCGCGACGTGATGTTTGGTGTAAGGTGCGTTGCCACGAGGATTTGGTGGAGATATCCAGCTAGTGGTTGTCCTTGCGTTAGCTGCTAGTTACGAGGAGGTCCCCTTCAAGGAGGCGCGGCCTGGAGATGTTTAAATCGGACTTCTCTGGTAGGTAGAATTCTGTAGCTAACAAGAACATTAACCAATTCTTTCAAAGGCCGTAATTTAGTAATTATTTGGGCTTTTAAAATAGATATTGCGAGATGCTTATGTGATATTTTAATTGTAAGGACCTTTGGGAGATTATTATTAGCAAAATGACATTTAGGTTGCTTGCTACGCAAGTTATTCAAATAGACGGGCCTGGCGGTCTCTAAATTGAGTCTTCGCCTGCAAACACGTCTTAAGGATTTGTCAAATTAAATTATTAACAAATGGTAGCAGAACGGCGGAGCGGCTTTATAGCGGACTTCGTCCCGTACCTATTCTGCAGGATAAGGAAAGGATTTAAGTTTGTAATCGTGAAGGCGGCCTACTTCCAGGAGAAGTCTTCGCCTATCGCCGACTACGAGTCAGGTCGGAAAATGAAATTAATTCGTAATTAAATAACTAGACAGGACGGAAAGGGATCGGGATCTAGGAGGGGAATGGATGCTGGTGACGGTGTCGGTGGACGAGTGGATGAATACCTCGAGGAGCGGTCGTGGAACTGCTTATAAGTGTTCGCCTTCGGGCTTCCTGCAGCGAACAACTTCCTCGGAGGGTTTAAGAGGGGGACCGGCGCAGAGATGCGCAAACGTGGAGCGGGGGATCCGTTGATGACGCGCCGTTATCGCTGGACGGGCGTTTCAGATCTACAGCCCCTGATAATCAAAAATCGCTTAGGGAGAACGCGCTAATTAATTTTAATTTAAAAACGCGTTCGCGCGGGGCGAAACGTTACACATGACCTCCTCCTGGGTAAAAATGGGAGAACACCGGTGGAGAAGACGTCCACAAGGGACCTGAGGATCTCGACACAGAAAACATTCATTTCTTTCGGAATACATTCTGGGCTTATTTGGATACTTGAAAGCATTCCGGTTTCAGGACAGACTATTTGTACATTCATTCAAATTTTCAGCTGGAAGAAGATTGTATAAGCCGCGGAGCCCGGCGCACAATCTTCCGGAAACTAGTACGCACAAAAAAAATTCAACTTTGAGTCATCTGGTACAGGAAACAGTCGGCTTCCTTTCCACATCTTCTCCTTCAAGCTTCGGTATACCTACAAACTTTTACTGTTAGCCGGGTTTACGGGGGTAAAAGTACGCTTCAGAAGGAGAACGGTCAGTACTTTCAATCATACTAATCGCATTTTAAAATTAAACGCTCTGTTACAGGTACATTCCTTCGGGGAAAACTCTCTCACGCTTATCTGGGTAGGAGAGTTTCACACTCACGGAGCGGATGCACATTTGCATTCATTCTAGAATTGCACTGTCACAAAGGCATTCATCTGGAATACATTCTGGAATCGCATTATAAATGCATTCGTCTGGAACGCTCTCTGACGCTTATCTGGATTAAGCGCAGAGTTAGAAACTCACGGAGCTGATGCAGTTGCGGTATCAACCTACATTCATGCTGGGAGATTCTGAGTGTGCGAAAGGATTCGGGGTTCAGGATAACCTTCTTTCACAACACAATCTCTCTAGGGAAAAATTCAGAGGCCGCGGAGCCCGGCGTAAAATTTTCGACACAACGGCGCACAGAACTCACCTCCAAACCGGTTTCATGGTAGGTTTTCACGCTAACTACGGCGGCATTCACACAAACTTACATGATTCTTTCTTTCCAGACTCACCAGGCACTTATATGCAGCTTCCTGCGGCTCTGGGACTGAAAAACTGGCCTTCTGCTGCCATCTTCTTCATCTGGGATTCGCTCGGGTGCCTCGGGAACGCTAGGCCCGTGTCAGCTGATGAGACTGACCCCTGAGGGTGGCGGAATACGCTGCTACGCTGGCGTTTCTTCGTAAAAAGAGCTAGGGCACCTCGGGGTCGCAAAATCCCGTATCAGCAGTGAAGCCGCTGATCCTTGAGGTTTCAGGAGGATTTACGGACTAGACAGGGTTTCTGGGAGATCTTATCTGGATTACACAGGATTTCGGACAAGGAACTTGGAATCTTAGGCTGGACATTACGGGTTCTGGCTGGTTCTCGGCTGCGGTGGATTTCCTATGCTGTAACAGGTTTTATAAAATATTTAAATTACAAGATTTTAATCGGATATTTTCCAGGTATATCCCGGGTGCCAATCTAGTGTTTGCTACTCTTTATGTATATCTGGTCTACTGCTCGGCCGCCATATAATATTTCACCCTTGTGCTCATTAAGGGTACAAAGATAATTACTAATTAACTTTCTGATAGCTAGTCGAGTTGGAGACAGGGTCAAGATTTCCAGATATACATAAGAAGCGTAGCAAACCAAACACAGGATAGCTTTAAACAATTTAATATTGGTGCTCAGAACTATTTACAAACGTAATCATAATTGGATAATTGAAAATTAACATGTATTTTAACAATAAAAGTAATCTTCGGTCTTCCGTTGCGTTTTGCCCCTTTTTGCTGCAACCCGTCGTACAGCCGTGTAAACGGTTGTTTCTGGTTGCCCCCTCGGGAATTCTTGCGGGTACGACGCTGGTGGCTTCTGGAACGGCTTGAAGTTAACCCCAAGGCGAAAGTGTTATGAGCACCTGTTGCTGTAATGACAGGTTAATTAGCTAGATACCGAAATTTTGCTTACGTGACGGTAGCGTTTAAGAGGTTAGCCCTTACTCGGAGACTTCGCGACGTGATGTTTGGTGTAAGATGCGTTGCCACGAGGATTTGGTGGAGATATCCAGCTAGTGGTTGTCCTTGCGTTAGCTGCTAGTTACGAGGAGGTCCCCTTCAAGGAGGCGCGGCCTGGAGATGTTTATCTCGGACTTCTCTGGTAGGTAGAATTCTGTAGCTAACAAGAACATTAACCAATTCTTTCAAAGGCCGTAATTTAGTAATTATTTGGGCTTTTAAAATAGATATTGCGAGATGCTTTTGTGATATTTTAATTGTAAGGACCTTTGGGAGATTATTATTAGCAAAATGACATTTAGGTTGCTTGCTACGCAAGTTATTCAAATAGACGGGCCTGGCGGTCTCTAAATTGAGTCTTCGCCTGCAAACACGTCTTAAGGATTTGTCAAATTAAATTATTAACAAATGGTAGCAGAACGGCGAAGCGGCTTTATAGCGGACTTCGTCCCGTACCTATTCTGCAGGATAAGGAAAGGATTTAAGTTTGTAATCGTGAAGGCGGCCTACTTCCAGGAGAAGTCTTCGCCTATCGCCGACTACGAGTCAGGTCGGAAAATGAAATTAATTCGTAATTAAATAACTAGACAGGACGGAAAGGGATCGGGATCTAGGAGGGGAATGGATGCTGGTGACGGTGTCGGTGGACGAGTGGATGAATACCTGGTGGAGCGGTCGTGGAACTGCTTATAAGTGTTCGCCTTCGGGCTTCGTGCAGCGAACAACTTCCTCGGAGGGTTTAAGAGGGGGGCCGGCGCAGAGATGCGCAAACGTGGAGCGGGGGATCCGTTGATGACGCGCCGTTATCGCTGGACGGGCGTTTCAGATCTACAGCCCCTGATAATCAAAAATCGCTTAGGGAGAACGCGCTAATTAATTTTAATTTAAAAACGCGTTCGCGCGGGGCGAAACGTTACAGTTATTAATACATATATACCGGGTGTCCGTTCTCAATCTCGGACATAGGAATCTAACATTGCATTGGACGTTTTTGCTGACTCCTACTTCAACTTACAGGACAGATAATGGTATCAATAGAAAGATAAAATTGTTGCACATCAAATGATACTAGTAATAATAATATTTACTGATATAGTATAGAAATAATGGCAAAATACCTAAAAATCAAATGCACAATGTTGATTGCCTATGTTCAACTTTGAGAGTGGACGCCCAGTATACATATACTCGTATATATCACTCATATTTTTCTACTGAGGTATCCTTTTAAAATTAATAATATTTATTTAAATTTAAAAAAACATAAGTCCTTTTTTGCGCTAGGGATTAAAGTAATAATTTTTGATAATGAATAAGTCTTAAACTTTTCACACTCTTAATATGTTGGTATCTTCCTCTACTTTTAAATTTAAATACTCTAGTATTCAAAATCGTTTATTGTGCGTTTTTTACAAAGTAAACCTTTATACAATGCTAAACTTTGAAAATAATTTATTTTTTTCTATAGCACATGTTAAAGTGTGCTTTTATTAACTCAAAACAAAAGGTCAAGCGTTACTTTAACAGCAAGGGTAGATAAAGTAGAACTTTAACATCAAGGATAGATAAAGTAATTTAATTTTCTAACTTTTGTTTAAATTAAATGTGACAGCTTAGTATTATCGTAGCAATCCAATCTAGCTACTGACATTTTGAAATGTGATTGACGGTCCTTATTGTCTTTTGAAATTGCTAAAGTTCTTGCTATAGAAAAAAATATTGTATTATACGCGACGATAAAGTTATTTCTATCCACTTTTGAATCATTAACGTCTCGACTTCGTCTCGACGTTAAACGATTCACTCGTCGATAAAATTTAACTTTATCGTCTTGTATAATAAATTACTATTATCTAGCACCTACCTACTTTATTTAAGGGCTTATTCTATTATGGACCCTAAATCCTACATTAAATCATAAAAGAAATGTCTCTTATACTATTAGAATATTGAATAAAATGTAATATATCAAAATTATAATAAAATATAATTACTAAACAGTAAACATTAATAAAAACCGCTTCAAAGCAATGCATTTCCATAAAGTCAAGCAGGATTATTGTCACCGAATGACGTCATGCGCAACGTCGTACGAAATTCGACCGCCGCGTGGATTTATCTTCTCAGTAGTAGTATCATATAAAGAGTGTAGTGCCATTCATAGCTGCTTATATAAGGGTTTACAAGAATCTCTGTTTTTTTTTCCGCTAGTGTTCTGACCACTCCTCTGTAGGCTGAAAATACGGTACTAGTCTGCACTGTGTCTCCATAGTATTACGCCATAATTTAAAATACAATGGAAACGTAAGTAAAAAAGAATTTATTGGATAGTCAATATCTTCTTCCTATGCATATCCATTACTGACTGAATGTTTGCGACCACATTTTCCATTTTATTTCGGTCTCTTGATGTATGTATTAGGTCTTCCATCGTTCTCAGTCCGGTCCATTGTCTTATATTGCGTAACCATGATATCTTTTTCCTTCCCATTCCGCTTTACCTTCATACCTTCCTTCGATAATTAGTTGTAATAATTGGTACTTTGTGTTACGCATTATATGTCCTAGGTACGCTGTTTTTCTTTTCTTGATTGTCGTTATTAGTTCTCTGTTTTTCTTCATCCTTCTAAGAACATTTTCATTTGTTTCACGTGCTGTCCATGGAATTTTAAGGACTCTGCGGTATATCCACATTTCAAATGCTTCCAATTTGTACATTGTGGCCATTTTCAAGGTCCGTCCCTCCACTCCATATAACAGTATTGACCAGATGTAACACTTTACAAATCTTACTCTGAGATTCAAATCAAAGTCTGCGTTTGTGAGAACTCTCTTAAATTTCACAAACGCGCTTCGGGCCTGTTCTATGTGGCATTTTATGTCTAAATCGGATGTCCAGTCTTCATTAAGCGATGTTCCGAGATATTTCAACTTGTTTACACCCTCCGTATGTTAGACTGGAGTTTCTGAAAGTGTCTGGTTCACGGGTCACTATCATATATTTTGGTTCTTTTTCGTGTCCTATTACGTTGACTAGGTGTTAAAAATCATCCATGTTATTAGAGATAAGAACGGTATCGTCCGCATGTCGGATGTTATTAATCCACACCCTGTTAACTTTGATGCCCATCTCAACATCTTCAAGTGCTTCCTGGAAAATCTGCTCGGAATATAGGTTAAACAACAGGGGTGAGAGAACACATCCCTGGCGGACTCCTCTGCGAATTTCAACTGCGTTAGTTGTCTCTCCATCGATCTTAATTTGAGCTGTTTGGTTCAGATATAGATTTTCAATACATCGGATATCCTTTTGGTCAATATCCATCCGACTTACAATTTGCAACAGTTTTTGGTGTTGTACCCTGTCAAAAGCCTTCTCGAAGTCTATGAAGCACATGATTACATTTGTTCTTTGGTCATAACAGTTTTGCACAAGTACTTACGTTGCTACCAAGGCTTCTCTCGTGCCCATACCTTGTCTAAACCCAAACTGTGAGTCACTGATGGTTTGTTCACATTTTCTGAATATTCTCTGGTGTATGATCTTTAGGAACAGCTTTAGGGTGTGGCTCATGAAGCTAATAAACATATGCTCATCGCATTTCCTTAAATTATTCTTTTTTGGTAAGGGTATGAAAGTTGATAAATATATTTTATTGAAGAGTTTCTGAAGAACTGCTATGCCTCCGTCGTCTAATAGTTTAATTAATTCTGCCGAGACCTCATCAGGTCCCGGTGCTTTATTATTCTTGAGATTGTGGATGGCTGTTTTGATTTCAGATTTTGTTATTGGAGGGCCTGTCATATCTTCTTCTGTGTTTTCATTTTCATTTTCCGTTGTTTCGTCTGAAAATAAATTTTTAATATATTTTTCCCAGATGATTTTTCGTTCCTCGACGTTGCTGGCGAATTCGTTGTGATCATTTGTTATCATGGGAAAAGTCTTTTTCGGTATATTCCAGCTGTTTCTTTCATTTTTTTATGTAGGTTGAAATTGTCATGTATAATTTGCAGGTTTTCGATCTCTTCATATTCGCTTTTCAACCATTCATTCTTCGTTCTCCTGATCATCGTTCTTATTCGATTATGTATGTTTTTGTATTCCCTTTGATCTGTGTGATTTCTGTATTTTCTTAATTCATCATTCAGTGTGAGAATCTCGTCGTCATCCAAGGTGTTTTGTGGTTTCCTTTCTGATATCCTATTTTGTTTTCAGCTGTGCTTGTTATAACGTTTTTCATTTCCTTCCATATGTTATCCAAGTTTTCCTCTCTCCATCAATGGTGCTTTTATTGTCTCCATTTTGTGATTAAATTCTGTTCTTACTTCAGTTCTTAGGTCTTCTTGTCGAAGTTGTTCGTAGAATATTATATAGTCAATATAGAGCCCATATAAATTAGATTATTTTTTCGTACCGATATCAACTAATCAGAAGGTTGGATTTAGTTAAGTTATCTTGTATAATTTCGATAATACAAAATCGATTATACTAGAGTAACTTTAGTACGCAAAGCAATACATAACTTTTGTCAACTTGATGTTGTTTTCATGGAGACGTGTTTCAACTAGGTTAATACAAACAATTCGAATTGCCAATAAAATATTTATTTGTTCCTATTTTTGAAGTTTATTCAAAAATAATCAAATCGATTATAATGCTTACTTCGAACATTTTCGGGTTATACATCTTAAACTTCCTGCACAATAACGTGTCAGTTTAACAGACAGTTGGATTATTTAAACTGACATTCTTTTATTATAGTGCAACAAGTTATCAACATATAACCCGATACTATCGAAGTAATTATAGTATTACTACTGATTATTTTTTTCATACATATATCAACCAATCAGAAGGTTGAATTTAGTTATCTTGTATAATTTCGATGATAAAAATCGATTATATTAGAGTAACTTCACTAGGCAACCCAATGACGACCTTTTGTCAACTGATATGTTGTTTTCAGGAATACGACATTCAATTAGGTCAATACAAACAAATCGAGCTGCCAATAAAATATTTATTTGTTCCTATGCAATTTACTCTAAAAATAATTAAATCGAATACAATGCGTACATTTTCGTGTCAGTTTGAAAGAATAATACGACCGCGAAGCGGTCGGATTATTTAAACTGTCGAACTGACAGTTTTTTATTATTGTGCAACAAGTTATTGGAATATAACCCGATAATATCGAAGTACTTACAGTATTACCCCTGACAATACTGTGAGATCATTTTTTAAATTTATAATTAGAATCGCCTGTGAATCGTGTTATACGTTTGGCAGTGCTGAAGTGTATTGACAGCGTAGGTACGTCAAATTCGAGGTTATCAGGTTAGGTTTTGCATCAGTTTTGACTGATGCCAAACCCAACCTGCTAACCTCGAATTTGACATAGACTTACAGCGCCACCAACATATTATTCATACGATGTACAACCATCACCAATCAAAAACGTTCGATCATTTCTGAAGGCACTGTATATACAAGCGCATCAAATAAAATAAAAAAAGTTCTTCAGTCTGCACCCTATAAAACGGTTTTTCGAATAAGCCGTCACAATTAACGCAAACTTGGGTTTGTTTGTTAATGGGCAAGGTCTAGGCATGCAGAGTTCCAGGTACATTAGACACCGACTGCTTTGATCATATGGTCAAAGTCCTACTTAGAATTTTTCCGAGACTAAGGAGTTTCAACCCTAGCAAGAGATCTTTTACAGCGTACATAAATCAAACAAGTAGGGACACTCACTGTCGGTTTCTTTTATGTAAAAATACCGATTTTGATGACCTTGAACGGCTTCTGGGGGGGGGGGGGGGTACTTCCCGATAGTACCAAGAGATGGTGCCACTACTTGATTACCTCCACGGCCAACTAAATTACTATGGCCTGCACATAGGGAATAGAGTTCCTATATATAAAGAGTTGGGACATTGGATCCACAAATCAAGGATCACATGATTCAGCAATAATATATTTCATTTTTTTATATTTGAAAGATGTAAGACAAACAAAATGACATTAATTGACATGTCAAATCACAGAAGGCATTCATTTAGAAATCTGAGGCAACGTGTAAGAAAAATAATATTTATGTGGAATTATTAAAACTTGAAAAATTTGCCGGCTAAATTTATTTACTTTTTTAGTCCTAGTGTGTTTTCAGATTATGGTAAAAAGTATTTCTGATGACTTACGTGAACTGCGATGAGAAATAAACAGGTATTGAAATCATGTGTTATGAAAAACCTCTGCTTATAATCTTAGGTGTGGGGGTGGGGTAGGATGTTTAGTTGCAGCTGTAATTGTGGTATGAATACGAATGTAATGCTCAACAACTAACGTTAGAGAATTTGAGGCGACGTAATTCAACCTTTCCAGAGGAAAATTGTCTTTTTGTATTGATTAACACTGGCCTGAATAATCTGCCGTTTGATGCTTTCAAAGTCGATTAGTTCGTTTTCTTCCATTTCAGAATTTTCACATTTATTTAAATCTGGTTTGAATTGAATAATGTTGGAATAGCATTGTATTGCAGTCTCGTTTTTCCACGTTTAATCAACCACACTGATCATCGGGAAAATGTTTATTACATAAACGGCGGCAGTGGAAAAAGTCCGATAAAACATATCACAATAGACCACTGCCAAAAAATGACATTCAGAGAATAAACGGCTTGTTGACTTAAAATCCTTAATTTTGCTGTTATTTACCCAGATACGCTTTATTTTCGCATTCCTTAGAAAAAGATGCAAATAATATCCCAGATCTGTTCGATTTTTACAATTAATCGCTGACCACCAGTCATTGCACAATATTTTTCAAATTAAAAATATTTGTTAAGTATTTGTCACAACTGTCACAAAATGTGATTCTAATTTGTAATGGTTGCCAAACTGTTGTCCATAGGTATGCATGATCTGCATAAAATTTAAATTTAACAAAAATCAGGTACTCCATGATTTGTGGATCCAAAATGAGTCGCCTACATGTCCCAACTCTTTATATATAGGGACTCTAATAGGGAACACCTCCTGCAGCCCCCTATTGTGGGAATGTAAAAGCATTTAGTGTGTTTCTTAGCTCAAATGTCAAAATCTGACGTTTAACTTTAAAAGGTTAGTTGCACCATGAAATCTCAGTTTATTGTTTTTGTTGAAATTTAACACAATTTCTAATAAATCAATACATAAAGTAAGTTTATTTGTGGAAGTTTTAATCCACGGTCTTGCAGATAAATTAAACATAGCAAGGGTCCTGGCACAGTAGTTGACAATAATGGGGAGATGCAATTATCACAGGTAATCTTTTGTTGTATTTTTAATATACAAATGCTATGGATGCTGAATAAATGTTGGTTTCAGGCATATCATTGATTTCTAAACTTTGGATTTTCACCCGTAGTTCTACTGGTAATAACAGTTGATGCATTCTGTTTGAAGTAATGGCAGTTGGGCAATACTACTAATAAAACTAAAATGTTCTGCGCTATTTGAACTGGCAGATGATTTAACTATTCCACAGCGCAAAATTTGCCTTAGTGCATATTCTGCTGTTCGGTCATCTGTAGCTTCATTGAGAGAAAATTGCTTAAACTGCATCAGAACTGAATACTCGTGTTAATACATAATAGAAGCCAGCTTGCTCAAGAAGAAATTCTATGCATAAATAAGTAGTACTTTCTGAAGGGAATTCTAGAGCGTGTGCGGTTTCCTTTGTCAATCCTGGTAATCCCGTACTACATGAACGTAAGGTGCAATGCTGCTATCCAAGGAACGAATGTATTGACTTTTTGTTTGAAACGTGTATTTTGAAAAAATTATAAATATTCCCCATGTATGTTACTGTAGTATTAACGTTAGAAAATTATTGTCACCGGATTCTTTCAAAAATTTAAATGAACTAGTCACTGTAGGAGCAAATATTGGGATAGCTAGCAGAACATTCATCTTTTCAAAATTTATGGGATATAAATGCATTCTTGTTAAATATCGAACAGATTTAACTGGTAATCCCTTCTATAAATTATATAATAATCTCAAATACGTTGAAGTAATTTTCCATTCGAGGAATACATATCACGTTCTAAAAACAAATTTCTGCCAATTTTAAAGCACGACAATAATCGAATAACAAGAATAGTGGTAGTGGCGAAAGAAAAGGATGCTCAATGTAATTTCTAATTGATCCCCCACTTAACATTTTAAAAAGTGCGACATTAGATGAAAAATTGTCCGTTACCAGTCGTAACACAACAAAACCACAATCAGTTAAAAGTTGCAGAAATTACCACTGTTAACAAGCTGCTATGGTTCGAAATGATTTTTACATAAGGCTGTATAGTCTCTAATTTTAGAGATATGTGCAATAAAAATGTAGTTAACATGCAACATGTAGTTTTTTTACAGTTTATTAATACCACAAAATTCTTGTAAAAATTCAACCAATTGCTGCCGAACACACAATTCACTAGGCAGTTGGCACTTACCATTTTAAAATTTAGTAGAATATTTTCACAACTAAGGATGTACACAGAGCTGGACTGTGTGTGGAGTAAAAGTTAAAAAGTTTTTCGGCGATAACGAGAACACCTGAACTGTTACGATAGTGATAACCTTATGGGTGCCAATGGTTAACTGCACAGCTTGTTTAACCTTTATCAGCAGAAACCCGCAAGGAGTTTGTTGTGAAGGCTTCAAAAAACAATACCATGCTTCTTATATGGCAAAAAACGACGATATTATTATACCGGGGCTACTATAGAAATTCCTCCAATGTGCAAAGAATTGTCTGGTGCTTGATATTGCAGGTGTTCAAAGCCTGGTTGAGATAAAACTGTTTTGTAATTGGGTATTTATACTGTAAAACAGGTTAAAATAAAATAAATAAAATTATATTCAATACTTTTAACAAGCAGAGTTCTAATAAGTGCTATAACTATTTTGATTGTTAGAATATCATTTAAGTTGTCAATACATTTTCAAAGGTGACTTAATCTATTCATATTTCAATTTTTGACATTGGAAAAATAAGCATTTCTATAGAAACAACATATGCTATTGTATTGCATATGTCAAATATTTAAATTTGCCGCCATACGTAAAATACGTTTCAGTATTAATTACTAGATGTCTCTAGGTGGTGTACCCTATGTGCAGGCCATAGTATTTAATTTAGTCGGCCATGTTACCTCGTGATAGGTAGCAGAGCCAGTAACTGGATCTGATTGGTAGAACTTTGTGCTGCCATCTGATAGTCAAGCTTAGAAATACCCCCCCCCCCCCCCCCGAGTTACTGTCCCAGGCACTCTAGACAGAATTCAACATTTGGCATGAGTGTCTCTACTTGTTTGATGTATGTACGCTGTCTTTTACATGCTACACATCGTAGTAACATGGGACCCACGGCTTGACATCACTTCCGAATGATGGCATTCTGTAGAGGCTTTCATCTGCATTTTATTATTTTTGAAAACTTTACCGGGACCGGGAATCGAACTCGCGACCCTTAGATCAGTAGTCAGGATGCTTACCACTGAGCTACCGACCCCAGCGCAAAATTTTAGTTAATTTGAGTTAATTGGTTTGGCCCCCAAACAGTGTTGGCTCAGGGCTCCGGTCTGCCCCTGTAGTGTAGTACCACCAATAACTTTGAATAATAATTTGAAATTACATGTAACTATTAACACAGTATTTAAACCCCCGAGTAAAGGTTCTTCCTTCATCTAAAGATAAATTAAACACTATATCATCTAAAGGTGTTTATAAAGTCCCTAGCCCTTGTAATGCTGTATACATTGGCGAAACAGGTCGTTCAGTGAAAACTAGCATCTCTGAGCACCAGCACTGTCTCAAGTCGAGTCTCGTTTCTCATCAGCCATCGCCGAACGCCAACGCGATACTGGTCATAAGATCCTTTTTGAGGAAACTTCCATCATCTTCAAATCCCCATTCTTCTTTAGCAGACAGATTCGCGAAGCATTTGAGATTTACAAACACCCTAACAATCTCAATCGGGCGCAGGCTTTCCCCTTCCTTCTATGTGGAAAGTGCTAATTTCTAAACCCCGCCCATCGCCACTGAACCGCGATGGCATTTGCTGAACCGCGACGGCGCTTGCCTATAAATTCTTGCATTTCTCCTTCCATTAGTTAGTCGAGTTTCGCCTCTGACGTGGTTCACACGTGGAGTTACCGTGCTCTTCTATCCCTTCCCTTGCAAAGAGTTTTGCCTCTGGCGTGGTTAACACGTTGAGTTACCGTGCTCTTTTGCTTTTTCCTCCTGATGAAGCCCCTTACGAAAGTGGGCGAAATGTTGAGTTCTTCGATCTCAATCATGACACGGTCCAATACCGGAAGTCGTTTGTTACTTAATGACAATGGCCGTGAAAGCCTCAGAAATCATTTACATGTAGGTAACTATACCCACAGTTTTCTTTTTATGTTTTAGTTGTAGCTTTCTATTTTGAAAGTGTTTTTGGAACCACTTAATACTAATCACTCCTGCGTTGATTAACAAAAACTGCTTTCTAACGTACGAACCCAACATATCAACGCAGGCAACGATACCATGGTGTATAAAGAGAAGGTGAAGGATCTGTCTATACCATGAATGGACGGATGCGGTTCCGTTAACGCTCGAACTTAACGCAAATTCCAGCAGATGGCAGAGCATGACATACTCCCTATTTTTATACAGGCGTATATGAAGTACCAGTAGAAATTGTTTAATTAGCGGTGGAAACTAATTATTTAATTGAAGAAATGGTGAATAACCAGTACTTGGTAACAAACTGCACGTCTGGATATAAATTAAATCCAGAAAAGTTCTCTATGTTTAGTACAAAATATGCTATTAGGTTAATTTTATGGAGTCGCGCCATTCCTAGATTCGATTGCCCTATTGATAAAAATGACCGTGTTTGTGAAAAACATTTGCAGCAACTACGCGGACATTTTTAGCCGCAAATATGTGTACAATAGCTGTATGATTACATGATTAGTTACTCATTATCTATCTAATTGCTTATTTAAAAATCTTGACATTCTCACACACTAAAATTATATTAATTGTTTTTCTTTGACAGACTTTTAGTAAACAATAATTGTATTCTTCTTTTGTTTGAAAATTTATTTTATGTACACAACAAAAAAAATAAAACTTGTGTATCAAAAATATTTAAATATGTATATTAAATTGAGAATTCCCACTGTTAAAGCAACATTATTGGGATATAGGTAATGTGAATTTCATCAAAATATCAACAACCACCATAATCTGTTGGTAGCTCAACACATTGCAAAATAAAGCACTAGTCAAATACAACTGCATGTGGTTTTCTAAATTAATACTTAAGTATCCTGACATTTATTTGGCCTTTTTCCCATATAAGCTACTTGCTAACATTGTATAATTTTGTTTTGTTAGTATTGAAGAAGGTGCATCACTACTGTGAGTTAACATAAATCGTGATAAAATTTGTAATGTTTCAAGTATCTTTCCAGAGACCACGGCTAAATTGTGATGTTTTACCAAGCATTTTCCCTGATTGCCCGAAATACTTATCTAAACCTGCATCTATTGAAAGCGACGTACCAACATTGAAATACAGTCGTCTAAAAGAAAATCGAAAATAAGTTTCGCAGTTCTCAAGTTGTAGTACATAACTTTCATTCTGATATTACGTAAACGATTTCAACTTTTTCGTCTTTACTGTACATGGTTGTCTTAAAAACCACAATTTTATGTTAAACTCAAAAAGTTAAAACGAATTGTTTTTAATTTGACATTTACAGCCAGTCTTAAAAAAATTAAATTTTGAGTTAGCTTTAATCCCTTGTTAAAATAAACAAAAACCCATCAACATTTATTTACTTATGAATAAAATGGCATAAGCACTAACATTTTCATGCGATTTTGTTTATTTAAACAAAGAAATTTCAAATTAGTGGTCTTTATAAAAACACCTGTTAAATAATTTAATTTTTGTTTCCACAGCAGACTATTCTTCAAAAACTGAAGCTTAAATTTGAAATGTCATAAATTACAATAAAATAATGCATTGAAATGTTTTAAAAAAATTAAAAAATACATAGGTCGTCAGTATACAAAAAAGAAAAATTGGCTCTATACTGTAAGAAATAATCACAATAAAAATTGTTATTCTTGATTAAGGCATTTAACACTAATACCAAAAACTATTTTATACTCTTTGCTAATACATTTGCTTCTTATTTTTATTCAATTCTCGAATATGTGAATATAGTTTTCGTTTAATTACCTAAAGTTTGTTAGCATTTTGATTTTGCAGTTGTATATACCTAACGATTATTATAAGAAATTTTAAATAAATTCATACATACACACATACATACATAATCTCTAATCCCTTATATCGTTTACAGTGTCGAGGACCGTACTGAACTAAAATTTCTTATTTTGCTTTTAAATCTGTATTAGCTAGTGAGTACCTGTATTTAAGCAAATTACGTTATTGAATTATTCTGTAAAAAGATCCACTCGTTTTTTGTGAATTACAATGTATTAAATAATATTTGTGCATAACTTTCATTTAAAACCGTTCAAAATAAGGAAGTAACTTGTGTGGCGACATCTAACGGAAAAGCTCTACAACTCGAGTGTTAACGAAACCAGCGGATCAGACAAGTTTCTTCACCTTTTCTTTACAGGGTGTTCGGTAAAGAATGGGCCAAACTTTAGATATGACATACACCGTGGCACAAAAAAGTTGCAGCGGTTTAACATTGTCCTAATGGTCGATTGTAACGCCCTCTAGAGGATACAACCGAATCGTTAATAAATTTGAATTTCTCATGCCAAAAAACCCACGGATACGAAATTTCGTGAAATTAGCTGGAAGTGATCGAAAGATATTAAAAAAATATGATTTATTTTTTTCAACTTTGACACCCTGTAGCTCCGTTAGTACTAACTTTTGGAGTAAGGTAAGTTGGGTTAAATCAGCTTATTTTTGTCGAAATTTACCGAACACCCTGTATACACCGTGGACGATACTAATTGAGGCTGGTAATACAGAAATCTATTTGTTCAAAAATTCTAACCTCAATACCTCAACTTGCAAATTTCATAACAAACTTTTACAACAAAACTTGATGGAAATACGGATTTGAAGAAAATGGAAGAACGGGAAACAGAATTTCCAGTAATTGCCGAACAGTGTTTTACTACTAACACTGCCAGCCTACCCATCACCCCAGCAGCAGGTGGAATTGAAGCTGTGGAGTGTGCAGCACCAAGTGAAAAGACGGAAAATTCAGTTTGTACAGCTCGTGTAAGTGATTCCAATAAGGCGAAAATATTTCCAGATGCAGCAGAAGTTGCCGGTGACGCAACAATCGACACTGATAACAATCCGTCAAAATTAAAAGCTGTACCTTGCGAAGACGTCGATAAGCTCCAATAATATGCGATATGAGTCGAAGCGTAGCAGAGGCTGCAACAACAGTCAAGATTTGTGATGAAAGCCCTTTAAAATTGAAGTTGAAATATTTCCAGATGCAGCAGAAGTTGCTGGTGATGCAAGAGTGGACACTAATGATAACCCATCAAAACTAAAAGCTGTACCTTGCGAAGCTGTCGATAAGCTCCAAATAATATCCGATATGGGTCGAAGCATAGCAGAGGCTGCAGCAACAGCCAAGATTTGTGATGAAAGCCCTTTAAAATTCGAAGTTGAAATATTTCCAGATGCAGCAGAAGTTGCCGGTGATGCAACAGTGAACACTAATGATAACCCGTCAAAACTAAAAGCGGTACCTTGCGAAGCTGTCAATAAGCTCCAAATAATATCCCATATGGGTCGAAGCATAGCAGAGGCTGCAGCAACAGCCAAGATTTGTGATGAAAGCCCTTTAAAATTGGAAGTTGAAGCTCCCAACAATTACATGAACGTTGCAATTAAAGAGGAGTTACTAAGCTCCGACGAGGATGAACTGTTTGTATTTGAAGGAGGTACCTACACGAATATTAAGATGGAGCCCAATATTAAAACTGAAGAAGTGGATTTGAAGGATGAGATTGTCAATCGTAATTTCGAGTGCCCCCAGTGCCACAAGACGTTCTATCTGGAATGCTTGTATTTATATCACATGATAACCCACGAGGGTGTAAAACCGTTAACGTGTACGCTGTGCGGCTTTAAATGTAACAAGCGCCTCCGAATGCTTGGTCATTTACGACGTCACACTGGGGAAAAGAAGAAGCTGTGCAAAATATGTGGTGAATATTATTACTACTGGCAGGATTTCGAGCACTACCAAAATTGCCCAAAACCGACTCCTTACAACTGTAGTATCTGTGACTATGGCACGAGGGACAGGTACAGATACCTACGGCATCTCAGGCTGCACACTGGGGAAAGGCCGTATAAGTGTCGTAGGTGTGGGTCTGGTTTCATAGACACCGTGTCCCAACGGAAGCATTTCAAGACTCATCTAAAGGAGAAACTGTTCCAGTGCCACATCTGTCATAAGCGGTTTAAGCTGCCTCAAAATAGAGAGAACCATGTGATATCATTCAGCAGCAAAAAGTGTCCCAAGTGTGATTATGTGTGTATCAATTGCGAGGATTATTATTTGCACATTAAGCAGTTCCATGGCCAAAGTAAACTGAAAATCAAGCTGGATCGTTATTTTAGAGAGCTCGCTCAGTACTCCTACTCCATGTCGCTGCAGCAAAATTTCGCCATGAATCAGCAATTCCCTATGGACCAGCAGTTTCCTATTGAAGAGAATTTTTCTGTGGAACAGCAAT
This sequence comes from Agriotes lineatus, assembly GCA_940337035.1. NCBI lineage: Eukaryota > Metazoa > Arthropoda > Insecta > Coleoptera > Elateridae > Agriotes > Agriotes lineatus. The sequence continues at coordinate 78,143 of CALNHX010001102.1, forward strand.
TTCCTATTGAAGAGAAATTTTCGGTGGACCAGCAATTTCCTATAGAGGAACAGTTTTCAGCCGAACAGCAATTTCCGATAGAACCTGAAATCGTGTACGATTTGCCGCAAAATATTAAGTACGAGTACGCATCGGAAGCTGATAACTTACGGACTGTTATGTATATAAATTTGGGTTAATTGTACAATTTCATTTTAGTTTGCAAATTTTTTTTTTGAGAATATTTGAGGTCTAAAGTTGAGAAAATGTGATTGTAATGGTTGTGATACAAATTCATCAGTGACGGTATTTTTAGATTTAAGTTTTTTAAAGAGGGTAGATTTTTTCTGTAGTATAGCTTTAATTACTTATTGCTTAAAAATCTGATGTAATGGTTAGGGATACGCCGAAGCATCGGGCTATTTTTCAGTTATTCGGCTTCGGCGGCCCGTTTCGGCCGCAGCATGCAAACAAAAAAATTCTTGTCGCAACTCGCAAATTTGCTTTATTTTTGTGTTTAAGTAGTTCAAATATTTGATATGGTCGTTGGTAGGTCTGTTATTTCGTATTTCAATATCTATGTCGTAATAATAAATTTTTTTTATTTTCTTATTTTATTACTATAATAAATTATGTATTAGTGTTTTTTGAGATATTCGTTTTTAGGTATTATGATTTGGCCAATGCTTCGTGCTTCGGCGAAATTTTAGGATGAATATTTAGTATTCGGCCGAAGATGAAAAAACCCGCTTCGGAGCATCCCTAGTAACGGTTATAAGTGTCGTTTAGAATTAATGCTTATTTATTGTATGTTGCTATACCAACCGAAACTTTATGCTATGTAAATTGGCAGTGCGTAGCTATCTTGTATTTGTGGCTAATAAAACTTGAGACGTCGAGAACTAATTTCTACTGGCTTTTAAGGAACAGATCAGTATGATTTCTCGGTAGTTTATAGAGTATTATTACAGCATCTTTGCGAATGATAGGTATATTACATTATATGATTGATAAGAGAAAATGTCAGAAATACGAGGCCTGAAGGGGTGAGCATTTCTACTTTTTGAGGCTTCCACTATGGCACTTAACGATCGAGTGTTGTATAAGATCTTTTGCGATATCAACTTCTAAAAATTTTTCAATGCCGTCTAATATTGTTTGTCTAAATAAAGTGCGTGATTGTTGTTTATATCGTAAGTAAACAAATACAAAATAATTTCACAATAACAGTGGTTGTTGCTCATAAAACTTTACAGTGAATTGTGTTAACTACAAAGAATATTGAGACCAAATTTTGTGAAAGTTACTTTTTATAATTATGATAACGGGTGATTATAAATGCTTTTCCATCAAGTTCCCAGTGAAATATTAGTTAAATTTGAATATGTTGATGGCACTGTAAGTCTATGGCAAATTCGAGGTTAACAAGTTAGGTTATGCGTCAGTCTGTGTCAAAACTGTCTCAAAACCTAACCTGCTAACCTTGAATTTGACATAGAATTACATATTATTCATACAACAAATATTTCAGAGGAAATGTAATGGAATAGTTATGTATTCGCAACCATATATGTAATGTTAACATTGCTGACCTTATTTGAGTGGGGGAAGTCGTACATTTCAGCCCGCTACTTCCCGCACTCACTTCCCGCTCAAGTGCGGGAAGTACGTTCGCGACCGCTGAGTAGGTAGGAACAATGGGAATCTCGGTGATCCATTCATGCGCGTCACAACCTGTCGTATCATAATATAATAATTTTTCCAATTATTGTTTAGAATAAAGTGGTTGCGAATAAAATAGTATACAAACCTCGACAGGAAGTTTCCTTAGTCTCGAGATAATAGCTGATTTCGACGCTTCGCGTCTCAATCAGCTAACTAATCTCTCGACAGTAATGAAACACTTCCCATCTCGGGCTGTAATATACTATTTCATAACATTCGAAAGTGATGTAAAGCAGTGGGTCCCATGTTACTACGATGTGTAGCATGTAAAAGATCCCTTGCTAGGGTTGGAACTCCTTACACCCGTATGCACAGTCGTTCACCGGCGACTCGCCGGAGTTTCGTTATGAATAGTATGTTGGTGGCACTGTACGTCTATGTCAGATTCCGTCAGTTTTGACACAAACTGACGCAAAACCTAACCTACTACCCTCGAATTTGACATAGACTTACAGTGCCGCCAACATACTATTCATAAAGCCCGTGTATCACTGTAAAAAAATTTATAAACAGAATTTTGATAGTGTGACAGCCCACAGTTTTATAAAATGACGTCACTGAAATTTACGTTGACGGCGTTAGAGTGCTTTATTAACCAGGCAAGCTTATCCCACTAGATTTTGTGTCAGTGATTTTAGCGCCAAGCCATTGGCTGCGCTGACCGGTAACCGTGCGTTCTGTCGTCTGTCAACCAAGCTAGACCAGAAACCGTTGGGGTACGTACTGCTCGATCCAGACGAACAATGCATGCTGATTTAAATCTTGGTGCATTCCATTACGATGCTAATTATAATTACAGTCTTCATCCAAGTGTGGTTATTTAAATCTATACAGTGTGTAGGTGTTGTTCTGTGCTGTCAACTGTATCTAGGGTGACCAGACATACTCTTTTTTAGAGTATTATACTCTTTTCTGAATAATATCCTCTTTACTGTTACTTTTTATAAAACAACTATCAATAGGTATACTCTTTTTTAATTCATTTAAATACTCTTAATACTCTCTTTAGATTTTGCTTCAAACATTATTATAAATCTGCATCGCGAGATATTTGACAAAAAATGTTGCACTCGCGCAAATTGTTAATGAATGCAGAATGCGTATGTGGAGTAGGTATTGTTCTGTGTGCCGAGTGTACCTACATAAACACGAATGCGAGCGGATTATAGCAACTATACCATGAGTAAACATATAAAGTAATATAAAAAGTAAACAGGAGAATCATAATTTGGTGTTTATTTATAAAATTTTGGATTCATTTATTTGGTTTTAATATTGTTTTCAAGGGTGTGATTTTAATGACTGCGATTATACAAATGTTGGTATTACAGCGGTTATACAAACGTTGATATAATCGATATCGCTATAGTTACTGAAATAACTGTTGTAATACATGGGAACTGAGGAAAATTACCCATTTTTATTTGTTTCTAACCTCATGTGAATGGTATAGTCTACCTGTTGTTACGATTTGCGTTTTTGAGTAAAAATGAACTATACGAGGTTGTATGAATAGACTGTACTTTAGTTAGCCATAAGTAATTTGTATCGTAAATATTTTAAGCTAGAATTGTGTAGGAAAAATGGTCAGATTAAAGTTACAGCAGGCGAGTATTTAGCCAGTATTTGGAACTTGCTTTTTTCTGGGAAGATGGAAATATTCAAATCTCACGGAATGGTTAAGTGTAAATTTATGCAGGGTTTACCTCGTACGCTGAAAAAGAGGGCGAAGCTAGATTATTAGTATGTGATCAGAAGTGCAACGGTTGCAACCCGGTTATAAAAATTATGTGCCGGCTGGAGTAAATTCCTTTAGAAAAATTTTAAAATTTATTAAGAATTCTTTGCGAGTGTCGGCCGCTTGACAAATTTTAGCGTGTGGAACCTTCAAGTTTGTAGAATTTATAGAGCTATTATGAATTGTCACGTACGTCTGTACGTGAGAGAAATTCAAAAGTGAGAGCTGCTCTGATAGGCTTATTAGAAATGTTGACAATGCGTACCGAGTTTTCTTGATCCAACTGGACTTAGTTAGTCAATAAGTAACGGTGTTAAACTTAAATTATTCTGTAAACGGCAGAAAACAAATGCAAGTATTTTTACTTAAGTGTCTTATTAATGTCGCAATAGTCGCTTTAGTATTCGTGTAGAAGTATATTTTGACTAAAAGGATTGCCAGTTACCCCGAATTAAACGAATTCGCAACACTGTATACAACTGCACAATCGAAAATTCTCGTGACTCGACGTATTGCTTTATGAAACACTACTCAACGATACGTCTCGTGGTATTTCAGGCAATACGTCTCGAAATCAATTATTTTCGATCGTCTAGTTGTATAATATATGATTATTTCATGAACGACGGACGTTGTATATTAGCTTTCTAGAACACGTTGAGCTGCAATTTATAATTATTATTATTTAGTAATTATTTGCCATGATATCTTTCAGTTCAGTTTGAAATCACTTTATAAATATTTGCGGAAAGTGAATAAGGTAAGCTACAGTATAAATTATAACATCTAAAAACTATTACTAATTCAGTGCATATGAAGGCAAAAAACTTGGAAAATATCAGACTTAAGAAAATTAAATTGAATTTTAATTAGAATTTTAGCTATAATTTACGTTAAGTTTTATTTAATGTTGTTAATTTTTTATTTCGATTTTCATGAACGAGGAATTGACAGAAAAGTGAATATAAAAACGCGTATCTACAAGTGGAGTTAGTTGTTAATTAACATATAGTAATAATTTTAGGATAGATTTAAATTTTTTGTAAATAACTGTTAACTTTTGTAATATAAGGAATATTCAAGATTGATTTTATTTATTGATTTCCAAAATTTAAGGCGTTTCAGTTGTCATTTCCGCAGAAATATAGTTTGTGTTTTTTCTTTGGCAATCTAAACGAAATGAAATTTAATGTTTTGAATGGCTATGTCCACGTTAGAATAAAATTCTGCTGGTGGCGCGTTATTACAGTCTTCGTTTGTTAGTTAAAATGTTGGTTTCAACAAAGTTATCAAACATACTCTTTTTCTATTTAAATTTTGAATTACAGCTGTTCTTGTGAATGTAAGAATGATAAGACAGATATATGACTGTTCGTAATATTAAATAGAGGATAATTATTCATTCACAAATCCAAAACACTAATTTGTACCAATATTTACAGATCGAAATTTTAATTGTCCTTATGTCCTACATTATTTTAACAAAATTATTTTATCTCTGATGAAGCTAACCAAGTCTTAGCGAAACGTTAGACATTATGAATGAATAAAGAATTTTTTAAGTATATGTAATTGACTTAAACGACAAGATTTTATTTGACGTTTAAAAGAAAAACAAATCTATATTAGCTGATTTTAATCTCTAGATGTTGTAGGATAGATAGTGTCTGTGAGAAAGGCAGAACACCCATTGGTGTTCCGTATTACGAACAGTCATATATCTGTCTTATCATTCTTACATACTCTTTTTCTATTAAAAATTTCTGGTCAGCCTAACTGTATCTGTCAGTTCTATTGAGTTCTGTCACTTTTCACTGTTGTTTGAACTAAGGTACTATTAAAGTTCTCTAGTTTGAACCACGTGCGTGTTAGTTAACAGTGTTTTCGTTTCGATTTTTTCTGCTTTCTTTTTATTTGTTTAAAAACCACTCTTTTTCAAGACGGATTAAATTAAATGACATGATCGTTGTTTTTCCGATTTACCGTATGCTATTTGGAAAGTAACTAGAATTTGAATTTGCCGCCACTTTCAGTAACTCAAAATGGCGGATAAGCTTGCTCGTATAAATATAGTACCTTAGACGGCGTCTGTATTTTGATGACGTCACGTAAAATAGTTTTATAAACACTTTTGGAATAGAACGGTTTCTATAATTTTGATGAGATCAGGCATTTCATTGGATGTTGATGGCTGAGCCCAGCCTACTGAGAATTTGAAAAAGCGCGCGAATCTTCCGTTTTAAAACGTTCATGCTCAACCTCAATCTTAGCCACCACTTCCTAGGAAGCTGTTGTGTTGAGGTTACGTTATAGTTGTATAAAAATTGAGAGAATGACTGGCACGTGGTCTATTGAATAAACTGGTGCGTTAATCGACCTTATGAAAACCAGTCAATATTCCATACACTTTACTTAACTTTTTCATTGCAATAAGGAATGCAACAGTATAATAAAAGGCATTCCAAAGAGGCGGCTATTTAAGTCAAAACACTACAATCTAACCCCACTTTTCAGTGTTACTTCAAACTGCTGATCTGGTTTTTATAAAAACTTTGGACCAAATATTGACAGTGGGACATGGCTTAAAAATATTTTGATGGGACATGACGTCACCACGTTTTTATAAAAAAATTTATAAAACCAATTTATACAAATTTAACAGTGGAACATGGGCTTAACGAAACTCCGGCGAGCCGCTGGCGAACGACTATACATACGGGTGTTATGACCACAATTTTGTAGACGATCACACAATGTAAATTCTATTTATTTGAAATCGCCATTAAAGTACCTCGAAATCGTCATTAAAATACCAGAAATTGCATTAAAGTAATCCGTTGTTTTACGACTCTTTTGTAGGTGGCGCGGTGGCAGATAAACGTCAACCCACGTTAACATAACCTACAAATGTTGGTTAAAATGTTGTAATCTCTCGATTTCAAATAAAACATAATGTAGTACTCTTCGGCACTGAAATTCCTTGTCATCTCTCATGTGGTTTATTTGCCTTGGCCCTACAGGCCTCGGCAATATTAAATCCACATTCGTGATAAAAAGCTAAACTTCAGAGCCTTGGTATACAAACTACTATTTTAAGAAATTTTGTTGGGAAGCATATCAACGAATAAGGCAAAAGCGTCTGGATTATTTGACTAACTTTGTACCGTTACGATATGGCTAGTACGATATAATATCGTGCTAGTGTATGAAATTGTCAACTTTCTGTAGCGATAATGTTACTTTCCTATGTGGTCGTCTAAAAAAGCATTTATAATCACCCAGTTCATTACTGTAAATTGTATTTATCAAAAATAAGTAAGTAAAACGTGCTAGCGGCTATGCCATTACTGGCGATACGTGGATTGACTTCGATCCATATATCTACAGATAATTACAGCTCATACATAGTGTGAGAAGTGATTACCGCACATTGGGGAAGGCAACGGGAAACCACCCCAATTAGACTCCCTCGTATAACCCTCATGGCGTTACAAAGCAAAGAATACAATGTTACTGATCATGGCACTCGGAAGCCAAGATCCGGCAGGGGAGGTTGCAGAGCCTCCCAGGTCGTCATCACGCGAAACCCCTGTCAAACTAACAAGAACACATTAACTACAAGAAAAAAACCTTTAAAAATCTGTACCTGGAATGTCCGAAGTAGGTATGTTTGAAGCAGAAAAGATTCATAATACGATCAAAGAAATTAACCGACTACAAATTGATGTGATGGGCATTAGTGAAATGCGGTGGCCAGGTTCAGGAGAATGCTGTGTAGATGACCATCTAGTATATTATGCCGGTAACAATAACAATAACCATCTCAATGGAGTAGGTTTTATAGTAAATAAAAAACTACGGAATTACATTATAAGCTGTTTGCCTCATTCCGATAGAATAATAATGATCAAACTAAGAGGACAACCCTTTAACATCAACATAGTTCAAATCTATGCACAGACATCTGACAAAAACGATGCCGAGGTACAAAGTTTGTATGCACAAATTAAAGAAGTTCTGCAAAACACCAAAGAAAGAGACATAAATATAATAATGGGAGACTTTAACTCTAAGGTGGGTCATGGACAGGAAGACAATATAGTCGGAAATGTTGGCCTCGGACTGAGAAACGAAAGAGGTAATAGACTTGTACAATTCTGTAGAGAGGAATAACTGGTGGTAACGAACACCTTTAAGTTGCCACCCAGACGTCTATACACCTGGAAATCACCAGCGGACAAACCAGGAAAAATCGTAAGGAATCAGATTGATTTCATACTGATCAACCAAAGGTTTCGAAACAGTATAACATCTGCCAAAACATACCCAGGGGCCAACGTACCATCGGATCACAACCCTCTCATGTGTACATTAACAACTAAACTACGAAGAATTAAGACGAAACAAAAAAAGAAAAGATATGACTTCACCAAACTTCAAGATAATGAAACCTTGGAAAATATGAAAGAAATGCTAAATAGAGGGATACAAGTAGTAAGTGCAGAAGTAGAAGAGCTATGGGAAGGTTTTAAGAATGGAATTACTGAAGTATGTAACCACTTTTTGGTTTCTAAAAAACAAAAAAGGAAAAAGAAAAAATGGATGACGGACGAAATCATAGATATGATGCATAAAAGACGCAAAGTAAAAACAACTGACTCTATAACTTACTGGCAAATTCACAAAGATATCAAGAGAAAAATCAGAGAAGCAAAGAAAAAATGGATGAGGGGTAAGTGCGAAGAAATCGAAGAACTCGTCCAAAAACATGACACGTTTAATCTCACGAAAAATTAAAGAAGCTACGGGCACAAGCAGACGAAGAACATCAGGCAATCTTATAGACGATCAGGGTAAAATTGCACATGAAGTCAAAGACAAACTTAAAATCTGGCAACAATATATACATGAACTATTCAAAGACGATCACCGTCAGGAAAGACCAGACAAAAATTTCCTAGAGGGACCAGATATCACGGTAGATGAAGTTAAACGTGCTATTGACAGTGCTAAGAAAAATAAAGCTCTTGGTCCAGACGAAATAGCCACTGAGATACTCAAGATCATGGACGAAGAATGTATTCAAAAACTGACTGTTCTCTATAACAGAATATATAATACCGGTATAATACCCGACGATTAGCTCACTTCCACCTTTGTCACTATTCCGAAAAAGACAGGTGCTAAATATTGTGAGCCTTATGAGCCACGTGCTGAAAGTCTTCCTTAAGGTAATTCATGCTCGTCTGATAATAGATGTGAACAAAACATGGGGGAGACGCAGTTTGGCTTCCGCAGTGGTCTCGGCACCCGAGAAGCTCTCTTTGCTATACAAGTTCTCGTTCAACGATGTAGAGACATGAAGTGTGACGTCTACATGTGCTTTATAGACTACGCTAAAGCTTTCGATCGATGTCAACACAACAAGATAGTGAATGCTTTGGAAGAATCAGGCGTTGATGGGAAAGATATCAGGATAATTACCAATCTCTACTGGCGACAAAGAGCGAAAATAATATTGGGTGGAAATGAATCCGAAGCTATCGAAATCAAAAGGAGAGTTCGCCAGGGGTGCATATTGTCTCCACTGCTATTTAACCTCTATTCAGAGAAGATATTTAAACAAGCACTGAAAGATGTTACGCAGGGTGTCACTATAAACGGGGAAATGGTCAACAACATAAGGTATGCCGATGATACGGTACTGATAGCTGATAGTCTAGAAGGGCTTCAAGAACTCGTCAATAGGGTCAACCGATATAAGTAGAGAATATGGGTTAGACCTTAACACTCGGAAAATGAAATATATGATAATTAGTAAGACAACAATCCAACAAAGCACACTTCTATGTAACAACGAACATATTGAAAGAGTTAACAGCTTTACGTATCTTGGTTGTAATATTAATGACACATGGGATCATTCTCGAGAGATCAAACGCCGAATAGAAATGGCAAGAGCAGTATTTATCAAAATGAGACCGCTTCTTTCCTCTAGAGATCTTAATGTGGAACTGAAACGACGGATAATAAAGTGTTACGTCTTCTCAACATTGTTATACGGCGCAGAAGCTTGGGCGCTCTCAGAAGCCACAGAAAAACGTATTCAAGCCTTCGAAATGTGGACTTACCGGCGAGTACTAAGAATATCCTGGGTCGATAGAATCACCAACCAAGAAGTCCTCAGAAGGATGAAATGTCAACCTGAACTTATGTCACAAATCAAAAAACGAAAAATGGAATACTTTGGACATGTAATGAGAAAATCCCACAAATACCGGTTGTTACAGGTTATAATACAGGGAAAGGTGGAAGGACGAAGATGGCCAGGAAGGAGAAGAATCTCCTGGCTCGCAAACCTTAGAAAGTGGTTCGGAATGACATCTATTGAATTTTTCCGAGCAGCAGCTAATAAAGCGCAGATAGCCATGATAGTAGCCAACGTTCGGAACGGATAAGGCAAAGGAAGAAGAAGAAGAAGAAGAAAACGTGGTGTCCGTCCTGGGTAAGGGTAATTTATATATTGTTATGATACAAGCTTAATACGGTTTGAATTGAAATTTGTTAAAATTGAGATATCACAATGAGATGAAAATGGTTAGGATTTATTTAGGGATAAGGTAGATTTGTTTTTGAAACAGGTGGATTGAAATTAATGTAAACTTTGATAAAATACCTACAGTTTGAAAATCAATGACAAATGTTAATTTTGAAATAATATAATATTCAGTAGGTTTAAATCAAAATAGATAAGACTAGAAGGCATAAATAATGAAAATGTAGTAGTTAGGAAATTTGTTTCCGATTATTGAAAAATAACAAACTAAAAAGTACGTAGAAAAACTATATTGGTCTAATTAAAATATTGAAAATAACCCTGTTTTATTGAGAAAATGTTTGGTTCATATAAAAATGGGCAAATCTAAATCTATGTGTTGAATATGGTGAAATATTAACAAATAATTAAGAGAAGCGAAAAATTAAATAAAGAAGATAATTGGTATGTGATAGTTTTACCTAATCGATAGAAGCATTGTTATATGCAAGTGAATAATTGAGGAGTCATATTGGGACTGCTTTGTTTTGGAGATTACATTTGACATATAACATAAATAAAATAGGATTACGTCAATCTGTTAATTGTTGAGAGGAGCTTCCAAAAGGGTGTCACCGGAGAGAGAAGGTGCATTCTAGGAGTTGGTTGCTGTGGCTGGTGGATGTCCAGGTTTGCTCTGTTGGCTGGTTGCTGTCAAGAATTGGTAGTTTGCTAATATTGGACGATGGTTGGGACTGGTGGTCTGTCTGTGAGCAGTGCATTGCAGGAAGCTGCTTAAAAGGGTTGAGTTGCATATCAAAAATAGGTAGCTGTCTTGAACGTTGTGTGAGGAAAATATTGAAGGTGGGTGATTTCTTATCAAATCCTTACTAGAAAATAAATAAAGACATTAAGAATGTGAAATTCATTAAGTAACAATAACGTACTGTGTTATTTAATATTATTGTGTACGATTCAAAATATTGGGCATTTGTCATTAGAATTTTAGAACTGTTTTGACATTTGGTTGACATAAGTTGTGACTTATGAGACAAATCACATTTGAAATACTTGAAAATAAATTTTTCAGAAACAAGTACCTAACTAGATAAAAGAACCCACCCCTGTAAAGTTTTCAGGAGCTATTTCAAAAAGTAATTATTGACATTATTATACAAAAGAGGACAATTTATAAGTTAAAATGCTTAATTAAAATCAATATTTGAAAGTTCTGCACATTTAAAGGCACAGCAAAGTGTAGCTAGTGCAATATGAAACAGAATACTAAAAAGCCAGATGAAAGACAATACGTTTCAAACAGCCTTTATAACCTGCAAAAGGTATGGAAAGAAATTAAGTTCTCTAATGTAAATATAAGGGGTGCAGCTGAACAATAGATGTCCTTGTGGCCACATGCCATATCCAAATTTCGTGCCACCTTCACCACCAGAAGTGGTAACACTGGTTGCGAGGGCGCAACTGCAGCTAAAGCCTTACGGTCACTAGATTAATACACAAGTGTAAGGTAACGCCATACCATTTCTCGCGTAAGAATGTAAGAAAATTTTGGGATAAAGATAACAAATACAAATTTCCCAAGTGCAATAGGGAAGAGTGAAGACACTAGTTTTTGGGGATTTTCTTTTTGGTGTAATGGCACTGCTGTAAAGTCGAATTATGAGAAGATTGTGTTTTTTATCCCCACTTGGAGCAAATTGTGTAACAAGGATGAATATAAAAATCACTAATAGCGGTACCTCACACTTAGTGTATTAGTGACCTAATTAAGCTTCCCCGTCCAAAAATCGGCAACCGGAACCAGACCAATCATCGCACGGCATCAATCTAGTGATGTAGTGACGACTCGAGTTGCTTTTTATTAATTACAATACACGTTCTTGTTATTTTGTAATCTCCCTTGCTATGTTATTTTTGGTATTAATTATGTAGTTGATGTGTGTGTTAACGAAAGAATTCGTTGAATACATTGTTTATTTGCACACTTATGCTACATATCTACATGATCACACAACACTAATAAATTACAATGCCGCGACCTCTGTCTGCGAGCGGCGCATGACTTCCTTCTGATTTCAGTAGGCCCGGCGCACGGCGAATTTCCGCTGGATCTATTCGGAACGGATCAACAGCGTTGTAGTGCCTCCCCTGAAGGCCAGTGATGCGAATAAGAAAATACGGCCTATTCGTTGACATAGCGCGTCCACGTCCACGATTTCTTGCGGTGTCCGTGCTCTTGGGCACCAGTGAGCTTCTGGCAAGATGTTTCCTGGAGAACGTGTTTCTCATGGCATGGAGCAGCGTCCGGTGTCCACTGGCTATGGTTACATGATCTAGTCAGGCTATTAGCGACACTGGCTGTGGTTCCATAATTTAGGCAGGCTATTAGCAGCGCTGACTAAGATTGCTTAGTCTAGCGGAACTACTAGCAACGCTGGCTGTGACTGCAGAGTTTGGTAAGGAAAATTGTTCTTTTATACCCTTCTAGCGGAGAACAAACAGGGATTCTGCCAATGACGTCAAAGCTGGCATTGGGTGAACTCTCGCCTCCACGTAGGCGATGGCGGCGCGCAGTCGCAGTGGTAGGGCGACCTCACTTGGTAAGAATTCTGGTACTGCTCGGACCGCTACAGTTAAAACATTAAACTCATTATATTTTTGAGGATTCTTGTTATTATAGCAATAACTTATCCCATATACTATTGATATGAGTAAAATTAAACTATATCACTACTTACATGGAACACAAAAAAATAATCGACAGTTACGTTATCTTTTCAGTATTCCAATTCTAACCACTAAGCCTCAGATGAATAGTAAAAATTTAACTTTAACAATAGACAGGGTAGAAATACAGTGAGATTATTTTATTTTGTAACAAGCAAGCAGCCGGGCTCGATAGTAGTTAAGCAGTCTGCTACTGATCTAAGGGTCGCGAGTTTAATTCCCAGACCCGGTAAGGTTTTTAATAAAAAACGCAGATAAAACGTCTACGAATGCCTTCATTCGGAAGTGATGTAAAGCCGTGGGTCCCCTGTAATTAATATGTGTATCATGTAGCAGTCGGTGTCTAATAAGGTATCTGGTACTCAGCGTGCCTAGTCCTTGTCGTCTTATTTATAAACACTGTCCCCGAAATGTAATGCAATTCGAGCGTAAAGCAATCGGCGCGCCTATAAAACAAATGTGTAATCATTGATATTGAAAATGAATTCCAGCGGGCAAGGGCGTTCGTGAATTTGTGTAGACCGTGTTTAGACATAATATCGATTTTTTTATTTTGAGCCTGCCAGCTAGGCTGTTTTGACATTTATTTCAATAGTTCGTATTTTGCCCATTGACGCTAGTTCACACAATTTGACGTTTCACATTTGAAAGCTTGCGTTTACTTTAAACATTTTTGAAAATGTCTTGTTGCATTCCTTCATGTGGGAATAGAGATAGGAAGAATGTGTCCTATCATGAATTTCCATCAAATATTATAAATTTTGGTGGCTGGATAAAGATTATCACGTAAAGGGAAAATATGTGATCTGTCAGATGGTGCAAACCAGCGCCAATTTCATAAAGTATACATAAGTTGCATATTACCGACATTCTGCTAGCTGGCAGGCTTTATAAAGGCGTAGTTTTTGTTAATCAACGCAGGTGAGACCAACGGCTCAACATAAAAGCATACTGTTAGCTGAAAAAGTTGAAATAAAAAAAACTTGGAGTATATCGTTGGCGGCACTGCAGTCTATTTCATATTAGAATTTATCAGGTTAGGTTTTGCGTCAGTCTGTGTCAAGAGTGGCATAACACCTAACTTGTGAACCTTGAATTTGACATTGACTTACAGTGCCAACAACAATACACTTCAGAACTGCCAAACGCACAATATGAACTGGCGCTGTTTATTTTGCTTCAGTACATAAAAACAAGTTCTGCTGGGCTTGGCTATATTTATTTTGACTTTTAATGTCGCTTTTCAATAAAAATTTAATATTTCACATTTCTATATGAAACGCTCGCTAACGCTCGTACTTGAACTAGCCATATTTGTTTCGTCAGTGTTGCCAACCCTATTACTATAGTAACAGATTTATTACTTTTTACCCGCGCCTATTACGCTATTACTCTCAAGGCAAAATTTATTAGTTTTGCAATTTCTATTACTATTCTATTACGTTTCTCTTCTGTGGCGTTGGAACAAAATCTGTATGTACTAGTTTTTAGCTAAAGATTAACTGATTATATGAATTTGTTATTTTTTATAATAAAGTGCTAATTTAACACTATTATCTTGTACTTATAAAATGTATTGAACTTTGTTCGGCATGAGGCAATCGTACGCTAGTATACTTTTGAAAAATTTATCCGCTCTTGTGTAAAGTAAATAATCAACAGTAATTACATAAGTGGTGATAATTTTTTGATAATTTTAACTAGATTCACGAATCTTTGTTGCTATTTAGAAATCTCACGAGTGGACGAATTGCTACTAGCTACTAGCAAATAGTCAGTGTAATTTTGAAGCTATTGGTCGATTTGAATTTTTTTCTCATTACTATTGGCTGATAGAACTGTTTAAAAATAATCACTTATAATACCATGAGTAGTCATATCAGTAGTTATGTCAACTATTTTTGCGGTGGTGTTACGAATGTCCATTGCGCTTTGGTACGATTAGGACGAGTGCGCTAGCACGAGTCCTAATCCCAAAAATTTTTCTAGACTTACAATCTGAATTCAAAAATGTAATAATATAGTGAGTGTTCTATTTAAAATAGAAGTTAATAAAAAAAATAAAAAAACAAAAGAAACCCACTTTCGAAGTATTCAACTGGAAAATTACCTCTCTCACATCAATACACGTTAAAAATGAAATATAAAAGTGTAAAGTTTGAAAAAAAAATCGTTAGAACCGTTTTTGAAAAAATCTAAAAAAAACTGAAAAACCACCTACTTCCGGTTATGCGATTTTCTTAAAAAGCTAGATGTCTCATCTGCATAGTACACATAACTTATATATGAAGTTTCAATGCCATACCTCTTTTAGTTTTTGAGATATTCTGTTCACAGGCAGACAGACACACAGACAGACAGACAGACCAATGATAAAATAATGTTTTTTGGGATCAGGGGACTCGAAAAGGTGAAGATCTGTTGAAAACTTAATTTCGAACTTTTGGGGTGAATCCAATACTTCCTTTATTGTAAGAGGAAGTTAAAATTGTGCAATATAACTTTCCCTAGTTATAGACCAAGAGCCCATAACACCTAGTAAACCTTTTTATATTGCCCAAGTAGATGTCAAAAACGCAAGTATGGCAACCGAACTGCGGTTAGAAATATTAACGGCGGCTTTGGAAAATTGTTAATAAATTTAATAGTAGATTATGTTATTAGGAGTAACAGTGATACTTTATGTGGCGAAGCTGAAGTTTATTTAGCTGAACGTTAGTGAGGCAGATAATTCAGCTAAGCCACATAAAGTCACTTTTACTCCGAATAACATATACTATTTTATCCGCAAACGTATTCAGATAAATTGCATTAATATAAATTTAAAAAAAAGGGATGCATCGGCCGGGAATCGAACCCGGGCCACCCGCGTGACAGGCGAGCACTCTACCCCTGCGCCAACCTCTGGCGTTTAAATAACGCGCTACTATAATGATATACGAACATACTGATTCACCCGAGCTAATAGCACACGACCACAGCAGCTGTCACACCATAACCCACGGCGACAGATGCTCCGCTCCGCTGCTTAAAGTATTTGATTAAATTAAAACTTTTTCGTACTCTTTTTGAAAATAAAAACCGGCCTACGATCTAAGTCTAGAAATTAGCAAAATTTTAAGCCGTCATACAATTTAATCGGTCCAGTATCTTCGGAGGCGATATCGAACAAACATAGAAAGAAAGAAAGAGAGCAACGATTTTATGTGATTAGGCACATAAAGTACGCAAAAGTTGCTATTTTATCTGCTTAATCAGATAAAGTGACACTTTTACCTTGTCAATAAAGACACATAAGTTGTCACTTTTATGACCTTTGCGAATAAATATATTTTTTTAAAGCCGCAAGACTAATTTTCGTTGTAATCGATAGACAAGGTCCCTAAACCCAGACGGAAATGATGTGCCATACTGATAAGAAGAGTATAAAGGGCCGCCATACTAGGTCCAACTGGTAATTTTTTCATTGCAAAAAAAAAAATAATAGCGGCGTCAAGCTTCAATTTTTGTTTACTAGTATTTGATTTAAACACCAATTATCCAAAAATATAAATGCCATTCCGCTTGGATGGTTATATGGGTAGCCATACTGGTACAAACAAGTACGATTTTATTAACCATACTGCTATCACAAATTTTCGCCAAAGAGTTATACATGTTTGTACAGTTGCAGCGGCCAATAAAAATGGGACAGTTACGTCTATTTTCACGATTATTCCACTTTTCGTCACTGCATTTATATACCGCATAACTACTTTTGTCGTATTATTTGTACTTTAGGATTGTTGGCAGATGTCAAATATTTAATGTTGCAATCTGAAATATTAATAAAACAAGTTCAAGCAGCTAGAATTTGACAAAAATCTATTACAAGAGTTGTCCCATTTTTTATTGGCCGCAACTGTACCAGTATGGCTACCCACATAACCATCCGAGCGGTATGGCAATTATATTTTTGGATAATTGGTGTTTAAATGAAGTAGTAAACACAAATTGAAGCTTGACGCCGCTATTTTTTTTTTCAATAAAAAAATTACCAGTTTGACCTAGTATGACGCCCTTTATACCCTTCTTATCAGTATAGGACATCATTTCCGTCTGGGTTTAGGGACCTTGTCTATCGATTACAACGAAAACTAGATTTGCCGCTTTAAAAAAATTATATTTAAATTTATTAACAATTTTCCAAAGACGCCGTTAATATTTGTAACTGCAGTTCGGCTGCCATACTTGCGTTTTGAACACCTACTTGGGCAATATAAAGGTTTACTACCTACCGAGCTTGCCGCTAGTAATTCAGGTGCTATGGGCTCTTGGTCTATTAGTGTACAGAGGCCAAAGGCCGAGTTCAAAAGTTAATCCTAACATAAAAAACTGATAATTTTAACCAGGGCTGTGGAGTCGGTAAAAAAAATCCGACTCCGACTCCTGATATTTTAGTAGTTTGAATCCGACTCCGACTCCCGACTCCGACTCCGACAGTACTAAAATATTGATACTCCCCCCCCCTCCTAATTCCTTTTCATCTACCTGATAAACTTTACCGGCTCATGACGAATTTCAGTAGTTGTGCGGATTGTGGTTGATTATAACAAATTACAAATATTGGATGCACGGTTTCTAGCAACGTACTGATTTCATGTACAAATACACAGAGAAGTTTACAAACGTAAATGAGGAAAACAATAAAATTTACTTTAAGAAGAATACATTTCCTGGCAAAATTTCATAAACCTGCAAATGCCATTATTATGGCAAAAGCTTCTTACCTGCCTACTAAACTAACAGCAATAACTACATTCCTTAGTAGAGTATTTTCTTAAGGGGTCATTTACTACCTGCCTACATAATACACGTTTACTGAGTCATAGGAAAATGAAATAGTCTGAGGTCTGAGCAGGGTTGGGCAAATTTAAATCATTTCATTAAAATAGAATTTAATGGAGTAATTTAATTATAAAAATCATTGACTTAAATAATATTTTTTTTATATTTTGCCAAATCAACACAAAAAATAAACAAAAGAACAGTGCCAATTAACCAAAGCCACCATGAACAGTAACAATACAACAAAATGATGAAACCGTTTTAACTTTTAAAATACATTTTGAAACGGTTGAAACATAAAAATAAGGTGCACTATTAAAGTTAGCAATTATACGTAATAGTAATAATACGTACTATCAAGGCGGTCTATATTGTTCCAGGCCATGACACTGGGCCTATAAAGTGACCTTTGGAATGGCCTACCACAATCTGGCAACACGGCTGAGCCAACCTTTAGCAAAAAATTACTAGTTTTGGTCACTAAATGAACAATCGGTCAGTGCACTGCGTCTGTCATTGTGATACATGCCAGTTGAGAACAAATCTATAAAATCACTGCTATTTACATCGTAGTGCGTCACTTCACCGTAATATTCGATTTAAAAACAATTCCTAATGGGTACGTACCTACCTAATTCTCCATTCATACTAATTTTGACTTTATCTAAAACAGTAATTTCTTTAAAATAACTTGCCTGGAAGCTAGTGATATTGCAGTCGGAACAAGCCTCTTCACCTTATTACCTTTTATATACGCTCCTTTAAAGTGCTTTTCAAGCACAACACTAGCCTTTTCAATATGCCAGTTCTCTAAATGCAAAACTTCTTTCCATTTACGTGCGACCGTTTCATTAGATGGAAACTTGAACACGCTAACATATGGAGCAACCAATGAAGCGTAAGTTGACTTGCAGCTTGCTACGCAACACTCCAAAAGCAATTTTGTGACTTATATGAATTGCCTTGTCAAAATAGTTTTTAATGTCAAATAAACAAAACTTAGTGTGTCTTGGAATGGCCTAGCACACAATTTGGCAACAGAGCCAGTGTCATGGCCTGGAACAATATAGACCGCCTTGGTACTATACTTGTTTTATTGTTAATCACATAAAACAGTTATTGGTAAGATATAGAAAAACCGTCCACTACGCTGTGCAAGGAAAAAGTCGGAATTTTTAAATACATACGAGGGGTCGTTCTTATATTCCCGGAATAAGTACTTTGTAATTTGGTTAGAATTTTTTTATTTAACTTTTTAAAATCAGGTAGGCCTTGAAACAACATGTGGCAATTTATAAAACAACTGCCAAATTTATAGCTTAGTTCTTTTCTGGTTTTTGAAGACGTGTCATGCTAAGAGGTCGAAAATAATAAATTTGAGTATGGCTCAGTTATAAAATTCCTCACCAAACAGGGAAAAAGTCCTCAAATAATTGTTGAAGAAATGAGAGCCGTGTATGGTGACCTGTGTACTTCCAAATCAACCATTTATGAATGGTCCAAATTGTTTAGATGTGGTCGAGAATCATTAGAAGATGATCCAAGATCTGGTCGTCCCACTGAAACGATTACCGCAGAAGTTGTGGATAAAGTTAAAGGTTTAGTGTTAGAAGACGCCAGACTAAAGATTCAAAACGGCTCTAACGATTTTTTTTAAACTTTACATTTTTCTTACATTTTTAATGTGTATTGATGTGAGATAGGTGATTTTTCAGTTGAATACTTCTAAAGTGGGTTTCTTTTGTTTTTTTTTCTATTTTTTTTATTAACTCCTATTTTAAATAAAACACCCGCTATATTATTACATTTTTGAATTCGCCTTAAAATTCTAGAGAAAATTTGTCTCTTCAACTAACACTCGATTTTGTACCGTTTTTGTAGAATTTGTAATTTTTGAAAATTTTAACAAATGGTTAAAAATTAACAATGAAATTTTTGACTAATTATAAGATCACTGTAAAAGGAAGTTGTGTGAGTGTATCACACCAGATTTTTTTATTTGCATCCATAGTTTCAAATCTCATCCATTTCCGAAATCTCACGATTTTTTCCGACGAAGCTAACGAATTCAGCTTGACAGTTGACACGATCATGCACCCTTGCTCGAACAGAGGAATGTAACATTGCATTGCACACGTTTGTAACTTACACAGACGTATATTAATGATGCTTTAACCCCACTTGTACAGTACATAGCTATTAAATGACGAAAAATATTTGAAGGCAAAGTATTTCCTGTAGGGGTATCACAAAGTAGCACTAATGCACGTATGTGACAACTGTAAAATCAATTCCATATGAATGACATACATATTGTAACCAGTAAGTTAACATTGTTTATTGTGTGGCAATAATTCTATTTGATTCATCGCTTATGAAAGACATAATATTATTCACATTGTAAAGGTAATTATATATATTCTTTGCTAGTTCCTTAACTTGATATGATGGCGTGTATTGATTACAGGAATTCGTACTGTCTGCGTGGCCACCGACTAGAAACCAACTTTTGAAGCAAACATTAAATAGCAAGAATGGACACTAAACACGAGACCATTGGGAGCAACTTTTGGAATTCAACAAAAATTTCGTCACACATATCACTGAACACGATCACAAATACAAATGCTGAGGAATTGACTATCAAAAAAGAAGTTATCGAAGATATTAACGATTATAGTGATTATTCTAGAATAGCAATAAAACAGGAAGAGTTGAAGATAGAAGATTACGCAGGTGCAAAACCTTGTGATAATTCTGATTGCGAATATAAAACAAAACCCTATAGTTGCTCCGAGTGTCAATATCAAACAAGAAACAAAAGTAATTTAGTCAGACATGTGAGAACTCATACAGGAGAAAAACCTTATAGTTACTGTAAGTGTGATTACAAATCTGGTGAGAGATGTAAATTGATAAGTCACATGAGATGTCATACAGGAGAAAAGCCTTATCATTGTTCTGATTGTCTATATAAAACTACACGAAAATGTAATTTAGTTTTACATATGAAATCTCATACAGGAGAAAAACCTTATTGCTGTTCTCTCTGTAAATATAAAACGGCAGAAAAATATAAGCTAAGTATCCATATGAGGACTCATACGGGAGACAAACCTTATAGTTGCTCCGAGTGTAATTACAAAACTGGAGAAAGATCTAAGTTAGTAAGCCATATGACGTGCCATACAGGAGAAAAGCCTTACCATTGTTCGCAGTGCCAATATAAAACTGCACGAAAATACAATTTAGTTTTACATATGAAATATCATACAGGAGAAAAACCGTATAGTTGTTCTGAGTGCGATTTCAAAGCAACAACAAAATATAAAGTGGTCATACATATGATGACTCATACAGGAGAAAGGCCTTATAGTTGTTCTGAATGTGAGTATAAAACTACACAGAGATGTTATTTAATTGCGCATATGAAAACCCATACAGGAGAAAAGTCTCATAGTTGTTCGAAATGTCAATACCGTACAGCACACAAAAGTCATTTAGTTAGACATATGAAGTGTCATACAAGAGAAAAACCAAATATTGTTCCAAGTGCAAAAAAGTCGTTTAGATATACATGAGCTCTCATACAGTAAAAAAACCAGAATTTTGCGCTCATTGCTGCATGTTTCATTCCAACTAGCAATGCTTAAGTGTTAATACTTAAAAATATTTTCCAATAGAATCTCATTATTAATAATATTTTATTCATTGTGGTTTTATTAATCTTATTCATCATGCTATAGCCAATGCGTCCAACAAATTGTTGAAATGGTTTCTGAGCATTTAATATATTGATGGAATAAATGTAAAACAATGACAGCAACTTCTTATAAAATGTTTATTGACTGTGTTTTAAACATATTATTTTGAGTTAAAAATATAATATTTAAGATATTCACTATTGAAAACAACAATCGTCCGCTTCACTTCTACTGAATTTATGATTATAATGTAATTTATTGTATCTTATTTTTATATTTGTATTAAATGTTGTTTAGACACTCGTGTTAATTTTCTACAATTGTTTAAATAAGAACATAAAATGAGGAGGCGTTGAAGATTATGGACTATTCAAAACTTTGAGGTTTTGTTACCAATATTTCCATCATCATCATGACTAACAATTGCCCCATTTGCGTTATAAAATTAAATGCAATTTGATTAATTTTTAAAACAGAAAACAGTTTCTAGAAAATTAATCTTTGCTCCTTTAACCAGTTTAATGGATATTTTCTAACGAATATTTGAAAGTGTGTTGTTGTTGCGACCCGTTCCTACCTGAAGACCCGCATCACAAAGCTGTGTCTACTGCAGTCGATCTCGTTAGTCAACCATCTTTGAAGCAGCAATGTAAAATGAAATACTACAACTCAGGTAATTATGTGGCAATTAATGAAAGTTTAAGTAACATCGATTGGGCAAGTAACTTAACGTGGGGGACTATAGACGATGCTCTATACTTTTTAAAGGCTGGTATTTCAGATTTACGCAATAAATATATTCAACACAAATTGCAATTTAACTGAAAGAAAAATTAAAGTACTTTCGTAAATATAAAATACTAGTGAGTCACCCGAACTACGCTTCGGTTCGCTAAATTAAAAGAGATTCATTAATATTAATTTTTAAAAAATATGCTTCGGCCGGGAATCGAACCCGGGCCGCCCGCGTGGTAGGCGGGCATTTACCACCATACCAAGTCTGCTTGGTTGAATGAACAGCTGCTGTAGTAGCATATGAACATAGTGATTCACCCGAGGCAACAGCTGCCGCAGCACAGCCCACGCCCATAGACGCAATTTAATGAAATTAAAACTTTTTCGCACTTTTTGAAAATAAAAACCGGCCTACAATCTAAGTCTAAACATAACAAAATTTTAAGCCATCATACAACGTAATCGGGCCAGTATCTTCGGAGGAGGTAGCGAACAAACATACACGCAAACATACAAAGAGAGCACCGATTTTA
This sequence comes from Agriotes lineatus, assembly GCA_940337035.1. NCBI lineage: Eukaryota > Metazoa > Arthropoda > Insecta > Coleoptera > Elateridae > Agriotes > Agriotes lineatus. Next base: position 100,664 of record CALNHX010001102.1, read on the forward strand.
TGTTATAAGATATGGTAACTTGTCCGATTACCAAACTTTTTCCCTACTTAGGCAACAAGCGAAACATCTACAATCGCAGCGTTACAAGTCGTACAGTGATCAAGTTGAAATTTCTATCTCAGAGAACCCTTAAGCATTTTGGTCAGTTATCAAACGTAAAAATAATACGAATGCAATACCAGCTGTTATAACGTATGGTCACCAATTGGCACATACGGGGAAAGCGTATGTATCCACCTACATTCAAGCAACCTACTTGGAAACAAATTCAACGAATAACATCCAAGTTGATTATTGAAATTCGTTAGGATGAAGTACTAAACTACTCAAATCTATTGATACAAATGAATTTGCTAGACTCGACGACATTGCGCCAATTCTAATTCGTAATTGTGCTGATAGTCTGCCCGTTCCTCTTTTTATACTCTTTGATAGATCCATAAACGAGGGCTTCATGCCCTCAGTTTGGAAATTGGCTTTCGTCTTCCTTATTCACAGAAAAGATTCCAAAAATAATATATATCTGAAAACGTGGCAGTTCCCACCAAAGTTGATGCAATCTTCACGGACTATAGTAAGGCATTTGATGGGATAGATCACACTATCCTTCTCAATATGTTACAGAACTGACAACTCTGCTACCATATAGGTGGAAACACCAAATGCTGAAGAAAAAAAAGGAATGATCATGAAGATCCTTCTCAATAAACTTCATAATAATAATAATAATAATAATATTGTCTTTATTAATATAGGATAAATTATATACATAAAATACAAAATTAGGAGCAGGCGAAATTCAACTCGATAGCAACAGTGCTACCAGCTGCTCTTCCATTTAACCTGCAGACTCGGTGTTCACGCGACTTAAAATAATTTAAATTTTTTTCCAAATCTTGGTTTATGTGTTCCTTGGAGGTTGGAATTGGTATAGTGTTAAGTAAGTTAAGTGCAGTAGTGTTAAGTTAAGTTGAATTGGTGGAGCTGACATTGTAATAGATTTAGAGCACATAAAAGCAAAAGCAAAAGCAAAGGCTGGAGAAATTATTAGAAAGAGATCTGATTAATTTCATTGATTAAAAAGTAAATTAAAGACTGATGATTTGAATTTGTAGAAACAGGATTGCTTAATTTCAATGGGCAAGCTGTTATATATTGCAGTAATGTTATAGCTAAAAGAACGTTTAAAAAAAGTAGTTTTGTGTGTTGGAATAGTAATTAAATCTTTCTTTCTAATATTGATATTATGAATGTCCGTTCTGAAGCGAATTTTATTGTAGAGGTACGGTGGAGCTCTTTTATGAACGATACCGTAATACAGACATGATGCATGCAAGAACCTCCTGTTAGCCATATTTAGCCATTTCAACTCCCCAAGTTTGTGTGATATATGTTCTCGTTTTTTTATGTTGAATATAAACCGTAGGCAAGAATTTTGAACCTTTTGTATTCTTTTAATATCGGTGCTGTCTAGGCATGGACCGTATACGGTGTCACAATAGTTAAAATGACTTAATACCAGTGATTCACACAGCAACTTTTTTAAACTAAAATTCAAAATTTTCCTATTGTTGTAAAGTATTTTTAAGTTTATGTATGCTCTCTGCACCACTTTTGAAACATGCATTTTGAATCTGAAATGATGATCTATGTAAAGGCCTAAATTTCTCGAACAATCTTTCAGGGGTATCTCAATATTATTAATTTTTATATCAACAGAGTCACGCACAAAATCTCTATCTTTAGATTTTCCAAACAGCATCGCCACCGACTTCGAAGGATTTAAATTTAATGAATGACTCTGGGCTAGCTCGGTTAATTTTTGTAGATCATGATTTATTAATTCATTTGCATTTTGAATACTATGACGATCAAAACTGTAATAAAGTTGTGTATCGTCGGCATAGAAGTGATATTTACAAAATTTTATTGAATCTTTAAAAGTTACAGTATAGATAGAGTACAATAGAGGACCCATGATTGAACCTTGAGGTACGCCTGAAGCCACAGTTTTCATATCAGATTTGAAATCAGATACCACAACAGCCTGAGTTCTGTTTGTAATAAAGCTGGAAACCAGTTCCACTGCATCGGCACTAAATCCCACATAGTGTAGTATACTGAGCAAGATATCATGAGATATTGTGTCGAAGGCTTTTGAAAAGTCTAATAATGTCAATAATGGGGCCGGTATTCATGGAAATCTTTTCAGGTGGTTTAAGTCACATCTTGAAAATCGTTCTCAGGCAGTAGTACTTAATGGTTTCACGTTGGGGTGGACAACAGTCCGTTCAGGAAGTCCGCAAAGGTCCTTAATGGGTCCTTTATATTTTATTTATTTTAAAAATAACAAAATGCTTTCTTTTCTCCAAATTTATATTATTTGCAGAGAATATAAAATTTTTAAAACGTATAGCTAATGCCTTGGATGCAGCTGCCCTTCAAAGGGATTTATTTAGGCTAGATCAATATTGTCTCGATAATAGGCTTAACCTTAATGTCTCGAAATGCTACTATATAAATTTTACTAGAAAAATTAACTTTCTAAATTTTAACAACTATCTCAAAGGCCAGCTTATCAACAGAGTTGAATTCATTAAAGACTTAGGTGTAGTCCACGATTCAAAATTATTATTTGATAGGCACATTGAGATCATGAGATCATGTGCTGACTTCTCTCAAGTCAAAACCATAAAAAATTTTTACTGTGCTTATGTACGCAGTCTCCTTGAAGACTGCTCACAAATATGGAATCCTCTATACGAAATCTATATTTCTCGTATTATCGCATTCAAAACTCAAGTTAATTATTATAATTACCTATTTGTCAAGGTGTAAGCGACATCATATTCTACCTCTCTCAATACGCAGGGACGTCACTGAACTCTTTCATTCACAGAGCTAGCGATAAATTTAACAAAATAAACAAAAATTATTATTTTGTTGTGATCTTTGGAGTTCTTTGGCTCTTAATTTAATATGTCTTATAGTGTAACTAACAATTTAATTTTTTTCTGTTTCTGCAAATTGTGTTGCCCAAAATTGTTATATCTTTAGCAAGCTTGTTACGATTTGTGTTCTTGAGTGAAAATGAACTATACGCGCTTGTATGAATAGACTGTACTTTAGTTAACAATAAGCAATTTGTATCGTAAATATTTTAAGGTAGGATGTCATAGGCGAAATGGTCATATTAAAGTTACAACAGGCTAGTAATTGGCCGGTATTTTGAACATGATTTTCTCTGGGAAGATGGAAATATTCAAATCTCACGGAATGGTTAAGGATAAATTTAAGCAGGGTTTACCCCGTGAGCCGAAAAATTGAGCGAAGCTAGATTATTACTACGTGATCAGAAGTGCAACTGTTGCAACTCGGTCATAAAAATTACGTGCCGGCTGGAGCAAATTCCTTTAGAAGAATTGTAAAATTTATTAGCGATTCTTTGCGAAGTGTCGACCGCTTGACCAATTTTAGCGTGTGAAACCTTCAAGTTTGTAGAATTCATCGAGCTAATATGAATTGTCACGTACATCTGTACGTGACAGAAGTCCAAAATTTAGAGTTACTCTGAGAGGATTATTAGAAAATTGAGAACGCCTACCGAGTTTTCTTGGTCAAACTGGACTTAGAATTTAGTTATTTAATAAGTAACGGTGTTAAACTTAAGTTGTTCTGGAAACGGCAGACAATAAATGCGATTATTTTTACTTAAGTGTCTTATTAATCTCGCAACAGTCGCTTTAGTCTTCGTGTACAAGTATATTTTGACTAAAAGAATTGCCAGTTACCCCGACTTTAGACGAATTTGCGACAAACTATAGGCGAAAACTGTGAAATGGTTAATAGTTATTAGGTTATTACTGATTGTACTTATCTATGTATACTATCTGTAAATTTTCCATGAAAATAAAGTAAAAGTTAAAAAAAAAATTAAAATAACCAAAGAAGATGAGTGCTAAAATCTAGAACCTAAGAAAGCAAATATGTAATTCCTATGTTTTTCTTTACTGGCTCTGCAGTATGGAATTGGACGTTAGATGGCTCCAAAATTTCCGCCATTAATTCCGGAAGGTAATTATAAAATGGATTAGAATGGTCTTTGTCGTGGAACTGACTTAGGAATGTTTAATGCGTTTGTGGCTATACTTAGAGCCTCCTCCACCAAACCATTAGAATCAAAAGGACGCAAATACAAAAAATGAATTATTATTGTAAAAAATTATGGACAACATTCTAGTATGTTAGACTACAAGAAAATTTCAATTTGAATCTTACTTATGGTACGTTGCTGTTACTGCATTCAAAAGGTAAATCTAAAACCATGGTTGAGAATTAAAAGACATTAGTCTTTGATTTGTCTAGAACTACTCTGGTAGTTCTTTTTTAGTTGACATAGTTAACCTTAAAAAGAAATTATTTTTGTCACTGTTGAATCCAGGGGGGGGGGATTCCTCCCCGAAAGCATTACCATTCCATTTTCATGTTTTTTTATCTATAAAAGAATGGGTGGATTGCGCGGGAATAGGTAATACCCCCCCCAGACGTTTCATTTTCCCACCCGGAGTAATCAGTCTGAATTCAACAATGATTTTTATACATATTCGTTGGCGCTCGTGCCCATCCTAGGATTTTAACCCGATTGCACTGATCGGTAAGTATTATGACCCTAATGATTTTACTGTTAAATCATATTATCAAAAACGCTTTTTATAAATAGGCTACCGGTTGATGTAATTATTTTGTTTTTCTTTTGATGCCTTTGGTTGATGACTTCATTGGTGTTTAAAAATAAATATCTGTGTTTCTGCTTCTATAGTTTGTTGTAGGTATCTAATTGTTTTGTTTTTGGCAAAATAAATTTTGCACACTTTTATCTAAAGAATTACCAGAAAAAATAAGAATACCGAAAATAACCACATTTATTAGTAAAGATATGCTCAAATCACTAGCATTTCATTCAGTTTGAATAGTTTTTTGGCTTATTTTGCAATTGGGCTTAGGCTCTTAAATGTTAAATACATATAGTCCGTTTACGGTACGGTGTAGTTATCAATCGACAGTAATGCTTACACAGGGTTCAACAACGATGTGGAGGTGGAAGTGACAGATATTTCTAAAATGATGAGAGTAACATACAAATCGGTTATACAGTGCCTTCAGAAATGACCGAACGCTGATTTAGGAGGTATGTAGGCAACCCATTTAACAGAAATTGGTACCACTGTATAACATGAAAACTATTCTGCCTTAATTTTCGTGGCAGTGGCGTTCAAGTGGTTACTGGGGGTAAACGCTTTATTATGTTACCGTTTATTAATTTCTCTTTCAGTGAAACTATATTACACTCCAATCAACCTAGCTATTATAAAAACAGTCTTAATTTTTACAAATTGTAATAATCCTCGCAAGGAATAAATTAAAGTAAATTGGAATAATCTTATACATTCACAATTTGTTTTTATTATAAACATTTTATTGATACAAAATTTATTCAAGTGTCTTCATGTAAAGTGGAAACTCAATTTCAATCACATCAATTCAATTTTTAAAGTTAGTTTTAGGAAAAAATTGTACATTTCACTTAAGATAAGTAATTTGCTTATTTTACCCTAAATGCTGTTTAAGGGACTACCCTGCTCCCGTCATCAACAAATAATGATAACTTAAAAATTAACTGGAAAACTAGAAACACTTATCTTATTATACTGAAGTTATGAATTAATCATGTTATCATATACTCTCCGCAAGTCCTCAGTTATATTTTGTATTTCCTGTTGAATAGCTTGCTGTAATTCTTCTAGTGTGTCTAAATTGTTTCTGTATATTTTAGTGGAGATGCAGTGTTTCTCTTCAAAACGGTGAATAATAATCCGCTTATGGTGAGCAAAAGCATCGCCTGGAAGCGCCTCAGTAAATTGTTCGATGCATGACTGAATGAAAAATGACCATGAACCATTCTGATTTCGGGTTCACTGCGAAAGTGAACCATTAGAATACAAGCATCTTGTTCATGAGTGAACAGTATGTTTATAATTTGTACTCTAAAATAAGAAAATAACCTCAAAACTACGAATTTCTTAACTAGTGTGTATACTTACACCAAACTCAAATAGGTTAATTAGAGAAGTGATTTTTGCAAAAGAATAGTACGCTAAAACCACAGAATAACTAAAACCAGCTGTAAGCTTCGTACAACACCTTAAAGCACAACGAACCGAATGAACGAACGCCAATGAAAAATTTTAACGTCAAAATTTAGCACTGCACGTGTAGCCAACATCAAATAGATAAATAACTAGCGCCAAAATAATGAACATTCAAAAACGTTCGATCAGTTTTGAAGGCACTGCATAAAAGTTGTATATACAAAGCTGGTGCACAATGCTATAATATTTTTGATTATACAGGATGGCTCAAAAAAGTGTGGCGAATAAAACTTTTTCATTTTTGCCGGACTCGGCGTTCTACAGGAAAACGACTAACGGTCGAATTCCGCTTATAAAAGCTTAGTACTTTAGACCCCCGTCGAGTAATTCTCTCCAATGGGCGTAATTCTACAAAACAGGAATTTCCCTTGAAAGCGCGAGGTATCCAAAATATTAAAGAGATTGAACCTTAATGTTTACGCTGCATATTAGTAGAAACTTCAAAGATCAACAGCCAGTGGTATCCAATTCTTCGTTCAACAGGCGTATGCTGTGATTTCAAGCGTCCGCTGGCTCTTCAGAAGGAGAAGAAGAAACTGCCACTGTAACAACGGTTTCGTCGGGAAAAATTCGTACGTAGCGTGTCAGTCAGTGAAATCCTGTAAAAATGTGTCAAAAGAGGTCTCCAAAGTCTGGCAAGCGCAAGCAAAAATGTTTTAAGTGGCGCTTTCAGATCGCAACAACATTTTTCAATTTAACTATTACAAAACCATAAATACGGTTCTTGTAAAAAGCCAAAGTGTTTGCTCTAATAATTAAAATTTTAATAAAGGGCATTTATTGTAAATGTTTTGAAAGATAATGGCATATAACAAAAGCACGAGCTTTTAAAGAAAATAATATTTTTAAATATTTTTCCTGAGGCACAAAGACATAAGAGTCATTGCTAACCTTTATTGGAATCAGACTGCAAAAGTTAAAATTGACAACAGATTGTCAAATGAGATAGAAATCCGTAAGAGTGTACGGCAGGGATGCGTTCTCTCCCCAACATTGCTCAACCTTTACTCAGAAAGGATATTTCAGGAAGCCCTAGAAGATCAACCGGGAATAAAAATTAATGGCGAATATATCAACAACATACGATTTGCTGATGATGCTGTCATCATGGCCAACTCTTTAGAAGATTTGCAACAACTGCTATCGAGAGTAAAACAACATTCTGAACAATATGGACTGAGCCTCAACATCTCGAAGACAAAATATATGGTTATATCGAAGTCAGGAAATAACCCGGGAGTTCTAAGAGTTGATGGACAGATCATAGAACGAGTACGCACATACAACTACTTGGGAACAACTGTCTATAAAAACTGGGACTACAGAGGTGAAGTGCGATGTCGCATAGAGAAGGCACGAACAGCCTTTACAACCATGAAACAACTATTTCTATCCAGAGACCTGCCCTTAACTCTTAAAATAAGAATGCTGAAATGCTATGTATTTTCTGTCCTCCTCTACTGTGCGGAAACTTGGACTATAAATAAAAAAATAACTGACAGAGTGAACGCCTTCGAGATGTGGATGTACAGACGGATACTCAGGATCTCTATACAGACCACGTAACAAATGAGGAAGTGCTGAGACGAGTACAAAAGCAAAAAGATATCATGTTTACAATAAAAACAAGCAAACTGGAGTACCTTGGACACGTCATGAGAAACAGCAAATACCGTCTGCTACAGCTGACCTTGCAAGGAAAAATCGAGGCAAAAAGAGGTCCATCAAGAAGACGCCATTCTTGGATGAGGAATCTTAGAGACTGGTTCGGGTTAACATCATCAAAACTGTTTCGTCTCGCTGCCAATAAAGCCTACAGCGGAAGAACGAGCGATACCAGCTACCAATATAAAGAATACGGGAGTTGAACGTCCACCTATCCTCGAACATGAAAAAATAGCACCCTCTCATCCACAAGAAAATCAGCAAGTGCATGGAGTTTCCAAAGTCCTCATTCACGAAGTCCTCGTTCACGAAGTCTCCATTCAGGAAGTTCCCATTCACAAAGTCGATGGACAGAAAGAAAAGGAAATTGCAGGCCACGAACAAATCGTTAAAACTCCTACAGCAGCTCCAAGCAGTGGATGCAGTCCGGAAATTGCAGGACACGAACAAATCGTTGGAACTCCTCCAGATGCTTCTACAGCAGCTCCTAACGATGGATGGAGCCAAGAAGTTGCAGCAATAACTGCAGAAAATGAAAAACCCTCCGACTCCATTAAAAACTTGACACCCAGTGCAGTGTGGCAACAAGACACAGCGGCAAGAATTGCAGTACACGAGAAACCCTCCGAGTTCACTAAAAACATAGCACCTAGTAGAGGGTGGCATCAAGAAATGCAGCAAGCGAGCAAACCTCCGAGTTCACTAAATACTTAGCACCCGGTGTAGGCTGGAACCAAGAAATGGCAGCAGCCAAGTTAGAAAATGAAAATTCCGGTACCAAGCACTTCTCCCCCAATGGAGGGTGGAGGCAAGAAGTTCAGAAAACAATAAGCACAATGCTAAGCACCTAGCCCCTCGTAGAGGATGGAATCAAGAAGACGGCTTATTAAAGTCTGCGAGGGAATTTACCGAAGACTGTCAATGTGGAATACCGATACGGCACCCTCTAAAACAGCTAACCTCGGCAAGAGTGATATTAATTATCGTATTCACTCATACAATGTTCGTCTCCAAAGGAAGAGGCAGCAGATGGACGTTGTCGGGATGTTCCAAACCAATTGGTAACATATTCAACGACACGATAACACAAAAACTATTTTACAGAAATAACAGAGAAGCCAGTGTTGCAGCAGTCGAACCACTTTGAGGATTTACAAACTTCTCGGTTGAACCTGCAACATCATCTGAAGGAAGTAGCATGGAGAGCCATCCGACATCGCTGCTATCTCTCCAGAGAAATGATCAACAGCGTCTAAAAGACGTAAAATGGAAAACCATCCGACATCATTCCTATTTATCCAGCGGGATCACCGGCAGCATATTGGGAGCCGCTGCTCTAATAGGCATTCTATATTACATCCGAAGAAGAATAGTCCGAAGGAAGCCTCCACCCAAGCAACGCCAGCCAGCAGTGGAAGATTATCCTCTAAAAACCCTTAATGTAGAAGAAACAGTATAGTTTTCTTGTTTTGCTTTTTTGTGGCCTAAAACCGCCAATATGTTTAATTTTGAATTAAACAGATATAAATTTCAGTCAAAATTTACGAAATATCGTTCACAATTTAAAATGCCAGTTTTTGCTTCATAATTACGCCGGTTTAAAGACCGCAAACTGCAACCAAGCAACTTACGCAAATAAACAACCTATAATCAAGAGTTCAGCGGTCGTACTTGCAAACAAAGCATGAAGAGATACTGCTTAACCGCTGAGTAGTTATTTTGTAATATTAGACTCGTTCTAGTGAACTATACCTTTGCACTTTGAAATGTTTTTACTTAGTATCTAAGCAGTTATTTTGTATAAATAGACCGTTTATTTTTGTAATAAAACAATCGACATTTACTGTTTGATTCAATTACATCGATACTACCTTTCTAAGCCTAAAAATTTGAAGTGTGCACTTTGGGTAGTTATCTAATTCTCATGCCTTTAAGTGCCATTGACTATATTCGCTTAAAACGTGAATGCAGTCTCATTCGTGTGCTTAAAAATTAGGGATAAAGAACCAGTGCAACCAACAGAAACCTGATACAGCCTCCAGGCATTTCTGTTCAACCGCTAATTATTGGACAATTTAAAACCTGTCAGCTGATTTTGAATTTTTAAATAGCGAGTCGTTTTTCAACATGAGTCTCACAGACATAGAAAAATGTGTCAAGGATTTGTGGAGAAAATATCCCAGAGACCTAGAGCCCTTTGAGTTACTGCAAGAAGCTGAGAGTTTTAAGTTTCAGGCCCGGGAGCTCTTCGATTTTAAAAACAAATCTCCCGTCGAAATATTTCAAAATTAACATAAATTTAATTTATTCGCAGAGTACCCTAATTTTGCTACAGCATTACACATTTTTTTAACTCTAGCTGTCACAAGTGCCTCCTGCGAACGGTCATTCTCCAAATTAAAGCCAAGACAGGCTGTTTCATACAGCCATAATATCTATCGAGAGGTCTATCACAGACTCTATCTCATTTCAAATATATATTTCAGAATTTGCGGCACAAAAAGCAAGAAAATTTGTATTTAAAGGAATATTAAACTTCAAGATGTGATGGATAAGAGAACTTTTCAAGTTTCTTCAAATATTATTAATATTATTTATGTTGTGTTCATAATAAATAATAATATCTACTTATTTATTTGTTAGAATTCCGTTTTATGTTTTTTATTGAAGTTCCTATTTTATAATTTTTATGTGTTCCTATTTTGTTGCCATAATATTAGACCATGTGTTGTTTAATTCTAATATGTTTTGTCAACTACATAACAATATGTATTTGTTTTTTATTAGAATTGTGTCTTATTCTCTTGATCTTTGCTAATATTTTATTTGTGTTCTAGTATGCTACTCTAACATTTTTTGCTTATTTAAAAAAAATAAATAAAAAGGTATTTATTTTTGAATGTCCACCTAGGTACTTGTTTATTTTGATTATTACACACAACTGTCACATGACTGATAGCAGCCAATGAAAACCATGCATTTTTTGAAAATCGACCAATCCCGAACTGATTAGCTGATAAGCGCCCGTGGGCTGCTTACCAAGCGATAAGCTCCCTAGGGATGATTATCGAGCCCGTGGATGGTGTCATAATTAGAAATAGAATTGCAGGAAACAAGCAGTTTGAATTTTTTGGCATTATTAGATCAATTTTAAATCATAATTTGTATACGGGTTTGGTGTAATAATCTTCAAAATATAAACGCGGGCAACACACTTACATATAATTTTGCCCATGCCAAGAGTAATCGTGCTGGTTGCCCTTAGAAAACTGCCCTCGGGACAGTTTTCATTGCAACCAACACTCGACCCTTGGCGTGCGCAAAATTATCGGTAAGTATGTCTCGCCCTTGTTATATTACTATTGAATACATTACACTATTGTATAGGTATGCGGAAATAAATGTAGGAGTCATAAAATAAATTTAGAACGTTAACTTGTCTACAGTCTGTGTTAAAAAAATGTGTAATGCTGTAGCAAAATTAGGGTACTCTGCGAATAAATTAAATTTATGTAAATTTTGAAATATTTCGACGGGAGATTTGTTTTTAAAATCGAAGAGCTCCCGGGCCTGAAACTTAAAACTCTCAGCTTCTTGCAGTAACTCAAAGGGCTCTAGGTCTCTGGGATATTTTCTCCACAAATCCTTGACACATTTTTCTATGTCTGTGAGACTCATGTTGAAAAACGACTCGCCATTTAAAAATTCAAAATCAGCTGACAGGTTTTAAATTGTCCAGTAATTGGCGGTTGAACAGAAATGCCTGGAGGCTGTATCAGGTTTCTGTTGGTTGCACTGGTTCTTTATCCCTAATTTTTAAGCACACGAATGAGACTGCATTCACGTTTTAAGCTAATGTAGTCAATGGCACTTAAAGGGATGATAATTAGATAACTACCCGAAGTGCACACTTCAAATTTTTAGGCTTAGAAAGGTAGTATCGATGTAATTGAATCAAACCGTAAATGTCGATTGTTTTATTACAAAAATAAACGGTCTATTTATACAAAATAACTGCTTAGATACTAAATAAAAACATTTCAAAGTGCAAAGGTATAGTTCACTAGAACGAGTCTAATATTACAAAATAACTACTCAGCGGTTAAGCAGTGTCTCTTCCTGCTTTGTTTCCAAGTACGACCGCTGAACTCTTGATTATAGGTTGTTTATTTGCGTAAGTTGCTTGGTTGCAGTTTGCGGTCTTTAAACCGGCGTAATTATGAAGCAAAAACTGGCATTTTAAATTGTGAACGATATTTCGTAAATTTTGACTGAAATTTACATCTGTTTAATTCAAAATTAAACATATTGGCGGTTTTAGGCCACAAAAAAGCAAAACAAGAAAACTATACTGTTTCTTCTACATTAAGGGTTTTTAGAGGATATTCTTCCACTGCTGGCTGGCGTTGCTTGAGTGTAGGCTTCCTTCGGACTATTCTTCTTCGGATGTAATATAGAATGCCTATTAGAGCAGCGGCTCCCAATATGCTGCCGGTGATCCCGCTGGATAAATAGGAATGATGTCGGATGGTTTTCCATTTTTACGTCTTTTAGACGCTGTTGATTATTCCTCTGGAGAGATAGCAGCGATGTCGGATGGCTCTCCATGCTACTTCCTTCAGATGATGTTGCAGGTCCAACCGAGAAGTTTGTAAATCCTCAAAGTGGTTCGACTGCTGCAACACTGGCTTCTCTGTTATTTCTGTAAAATAGTTTTTGTGTTATCGTGTCGTTGAATATGTTACCAATTGGTTTGGAACATCCCGACAACGTCCATCTGCTGCCTCTTCCTTTGGAGACGAACATTGTATGAGTGAATACGATAATTAATATCACTCTTGCCGAGGTTAGCTGTTTTAGAGGGTGCCGTATCGGTATTCCACATTGACAGTCTTCGGTAAATTCCCTCGCAGACTTTAATAAGCCATCTTCTTGATTCCAACCTCTACGAGGGGCTAGGTGCTTAACATTGTGCTTATTGTTTCTGAACTTCTTGCTGCCATTTCTTGTCTCCACCCTCCATTGGGGGAGAAGTGCTTGGTACCGGAATTTTCATTTTCTAACTTGGCTGCTGCCATTTCTTGGTTCCACCCCACACCGGGTGCTAAGTATTTAGTGAACTCGGAGGTTTGCTCGCTTGCTGCATTTCTTGATGCCACCCTCCACTAGGTGCTATGTTTTTAGTGAACTCGGAGGGTTTCTCGTGTACTGCAATTCTTGCCGCTGTGTCTTGTTGCCACCCTCCACTGGGTGTCAAGTTTTTAATGGAGTCGGAGGATTTTTCATTTTCCTGCAGTTATTGCTGCAACTTCTTGGCTCCATCCATCGTTAGGAGCTGCTGTAGAAGCATCTGGAGGAGTTCCAACGATTTGTTCGTGTCCTGCAATTTCCGGACTGCATCCACTGCTTGGAGCTGCTGTAGGAGTTTTAACGATTTGTTCGTGGCCTGCAATTTCCTTTTCTTTCTGTCCATCGACTTTGTGAATGGGAACTTCCTGAATGGAGACTTCGTGAACGAGGACTTCGTGAATGAGGACTTTGGAAACTCCATGCACTTGCTGATTTTCTGGTGGATGAGAGGGTGCAATTTTTTCATGTTCGAGGATAGGTGGACGTTCAACTCCCGTATTCTTTATATCGAGAGATCCAAAAAAAACTGTTCCTCAGCGGGCTGTGGAAATTCAACGTATGAATAATATGTTGGTGACACTGTACGTCAATGTCAAATTTGAGGTTAGCAGGTTAGGATTTGCGTCATTTTGTGTCATAACTGACGGAAAACGTAACCTGATAACCTCGAATTTGACATTGACGTACAGTGTCACCAACATATTATTCATACGTTGAATTTCCACAGCCCGCTGAGGAACAGTTTTTTTTTGGATCTCTCGATATTTGCAGCTGGTATCGCTCGTTCTTCCGCTGTAGGCTTTATTGACAGCGAGACGAAACAGTTCTGATGATGTTAACCCGAACCAGTCTCTAAGATTCCTCATCCAAGAATGGCGTCTTCTTGATGGACCTCTTTTTGCCTCGAGTTTTCCTTGCAAGATCAGCTGTAGCAGACGGTATTTGCTGTTTCTCATGACGTGTCCAAGGTACTCCAGTTTGCGTGTTTTCATTGTAAACATGATTTCTTTTTGTTTTTGTAATCGTCTCAGCACTTCCTTATTTGTTACGTGGTCTGTATAGAAATCCTGAGTATCCGTCTGTACATCCACATCTCGAAGGCGTTCACTCTGTAAGTTATTTCTTTATATATAGTCCAAGTTTCCGCACAGTAGAGGAGGACAGAAAATACATAGCATTTCAGAATTCTTATTTTAAGAGTTAAGGGCAGGTCTCTGGATAGAAATAGTTGTTTCATTTTTGTAAAGGCTGTTCGTGCCTTCTCTATACGACATCGCACTTCACCTCTGTAGTCCCAGTTTTCATAGACAGTTGTTTCCAAGTAGTTGTATGTGCGTACTTGTTCTATGATCTGTCCATCAACTCTTAGAACTCCCGGGTTATTTCCTGACTTCGATATAACCATATATTTTGTCTTCGAGATGTTTAGGCTAAGTCCATATTGTTCAGAATGTTGTTTTACTCTCGATAGCAGTTGTTGCAAATCTTCTAAAGAGTTGGCCATGATGACAGCATCATCAGCAAATCGTATGTTGTTGATATATTCGCCATTAATTTTTATTCCCGGTTGATCTTCTAGGGCTTCCTGAAATATCCTTTCTGAGTAAAGGTTGAGCAATGTTGGGGAGAGAACGCATCCCTGCCGTACACTCTTACGGATTTCTATCTCATTTGACAATCTGTTGTCAATTTTAACTTTTGCAGTCTGATTCCAATAAAGGTTAGCAATGACTCTTATGTCTTTGTGCCTCAGGAAAAATATTTAAAAAACATTATTTTCTTTAAAAGCTCGTGCTTTTGTTATATGCCATTATCTTTCAAAACATTTACAATAAATGCCATTTATTAAAATTTTCATTATTAGAGCAAACACTTTGGCTTTTTACAAGAACCGTATTTATGGTTTTGTAATAGTTAAATTGAAAAATGTTGTTGCGTTCTGAAAGCGCCACTTAAAACATTTTTGCTTGCGCTTGCCAGACTTTGGAGACCTCTTTTGACAAATTTTTACAGGAATTTCACTGACTGACACGCTACGTACGAATTTTTCCCGACGAAACCGTTGTTACAGTGGTAGTTTTGTTCTTGTTGGATCGCCGCAGCCGCCTGATTACTTCGGGATACAGTGTCTTCATTTTAAGCAGAATAACTACTGGTCACCCGTGATCTGCGGCCGTTTTATTTTGGTTTTGTTTTCCGTCTTTCCGCTTCTCCTTCTGAAGAGCCAGCGGACGCTTGAAATCACAGCATACGTTGAACGAAGAATTGGATACCACTGGCTGTTGATCTTTGAAGTTTATACTAATATGCAGCGTAACCATTAAGGTTCAATCTCTTTAATATTTTGGATACCTCGCGCTTTCAAGGGAAATTCCTGGTTTGCAGAATTACGCCAATTGGAGAGAATTACTCGACGCGGGTCTAAAGTACTAATCTTTTATAAGCGAAATTCGACCGTTAGTCGTTTTGTATAATCAAAAATATTATAGCATTGTGCACCAGCTTTGTATATACAACTTTTATACAGTGCCTTCAAAACTGATCGAACGTTTTTGAATGTTCATTATTTTGGCGCTAGTTATTTATCTATTTGATGTTGGCTACACGTGCAGTGTTAAGTTTTGACGTTAAAATTTTTCATTGGCGTTCGTTCATTCGGTTCGTTGTGCTTTAAGGTGTTGTACGAAGCTTACAGGTGGTTTTAGTTATTATGTGGTTTTAGCGTACTATTCTTTTGCAAAAATCACTTCTCTAATTAACCTATTTGAGTTTGGTGTAAGTATACACACTAGTTAAGAAATTCGTAGTTTTGAGGTTATTTTCTTATTTTAGAGTACAAATTATAAACATACTGTTCACTCATGAACAAGATGCTTGTATTCTAATGGTTCACTGGTTTACTGAGGCGTTTCCAGGCGATGCTTTTGCTCACCATAAGCGGATTATTATTCACCGTTTTGAAGAGAAACACTGAATCTCCACTAAAATATACAGAAACAATTTAGACACACTAGAAGAATTACAGCAAGCTATTCAACAGGAAATACAAAATATAACTGAGGACTTGCGGAGAGTATTTGATAATATGAAACGACGAATTAATTTGTGTCAACAAATAATGGTCAACATTTCCTACAATTTTTATAGACAATCTCTGTATCCTTATTGTGGCATGTTTTAAGTCGCCTGTCAGTTGGCTGTAGTGATTAATTCATAACTTCAGTATAATAAGATAAGTGTTTCTAGTTTTCCAGTTAATTTTTAAGTTATCATTATTTGTTGATGACGGGAGCAGGGTAGTCCCTTAAACAGTATTTAGGGTAAAATAAGCAAATTAGTTATCTTAAGTGAAATGTACAATTTTTTCCTAAAACTAACTTTAAAAATTGAATTGATGTGATTGAAATTGAGTTTCTGCTTTACATGACGACACTTGAATAAATTTTGTATCAATAAAATGTTTATAATAAAAACAAATTGTAAATGTATAAGATTATTCCAATTTACTTTAATTTATTCCTTGCGAGGATTATTACAATTTGGAAAAATTAAGACTGGTTTTATAATAGCTAGGTTGATTGGAGTGTAATATAGTTTCACTGAATGAGAAATTAATAAACGGTAACATAATAAAGCGTTTACCCCCAGTAACTACTTGAACGCCACTGCCACGAAAATTAAAGCAGAATAGTTTTCATGTTATACAGTGGTACCAATTTCTGTTAAATGGGTTGCCTACATACCTCCTAAATCAGCGTTCGGTCATTTCTGAAGGCACTGTATAACCGATTTGTATGTTACTCTCATAATTTTAAAAATATCTAAACCCCAATGTATAATTAAAAACAAGTTATTTGTTATATAATATAAAATAAAAAGTGTAATAAACCTCTATCTCAGGGGTATTCAACATGCGGACCGCGGGCCGCGTGCTGCCCGTTAATTATCTATGTGTTATGCGTTATATTTTTTTACTATAATGAATTTGCGGCCCGCGCCCGAAATTTTTCATTTTATTTGTGTTATTTGTCTTAAATACCTATATGGTACCAAAATAAGAATTTTATATTTTATTTAATTTTTAATACAAGCAAAATTCCAAAAGGTTCGAATTTAGCCTGGGCCTGTGTAATTTATGACTATGGGTGACATGCGACTTCCTGTTTTAACAGTCCGAGTATGCCGCACGTTTGAAATGAGTAGTTGTGTTCAGTGGCGTATCTAGATTAGTTGCAAGGCCAAGGCGGTGTATTGTACGACGGTTTATAAGTGAATATCGGTGATTTTGAGTTTTTGATGTAAAGATGGCTTCTAAAACTAAAAGAAAACTTGCACATGAACACCGTGTGTTTCAAGTGAGATGGGAATTACAGTACTTCTGCTATATAGTGAAAAGCAATATTATTTGTTTAATTTGCCATAAGACCATTGCTGTGCCAAAAGAATACAACATTAGACAACATTACGAAATACATCGTGAAAAATATCTACAATACACAGAAAAAATGAGACAGGATAAACTTCGCGAACTAAAACATGGTTTGACTAACCAACAATCATTATTTACAACAGTCAACAAAGAGAGTGAACTTGCTGTTAAGGCAAGCTACGTTTATCACATACGATTGTCCAGCATTCAAAACCATTTGCTGAAGGCGATTTTATTAAAAAGTGCATCCTTCAAGCTGCCGAGGTGGTGTGTCCGGATCAAGTAAATGCGTTCAAAAATTTTTCTTTAGCAAGAAACACAGTAGCAAAAAGAATCCATGATATCGCAACTAACCTCAGAGAACAATGGAAAAATAAATCTATGGAATACCTATCATTTTCAATTGCAATTGATGAATGTACTGATGTTCGGAACATTGCACATAGTTTGCTGTGTATATTCGAGCTTGTGATGTAAACTTAAACATTACAGAAGAGTTGTTAGAACTCGTTCCAATGCATGGCACAACTACCGGCCAAGACATTTTTTAATAAGGTGAAGGGGGTGTTGGACTCTAGTTTTAATATTAATTAAATAGATGTATTTTTGTAGTTTGCAACGTTTCAGTTAAATTCAAAATGTTCTCACGGTTTGTGCAGTTTGCCAAAATTATTCATAAGCACGTTCAATGCAGTTCTTAAGTTTATAACTTTATTACCCTAAGAGGCTATGGCATTTGCAACCCCAATAAAACCTTTGCCGACAGTGCACTGTTCGTGAGAACCGCAACATTTTAGTTTTCCACGCCAAAGTTACCGAACGTTTCATTGGCTATTTCGATACCCCCACGGGACTTGCAGATAGCCTACCAAATGTCAACTTAGTTTGTAAGCAGTATCATAGAATCATGTTAACGATAACCATCCAGCAATGCAGACGTCACTCTTAAGTGCTATTTGTATATATTATGTGAATATAATCTAAAACTATAAAATCAACACTCTTTAATTTATTCAACTATGTCAACATATATTGTGGTGTAAAAAGCTACACTGCATCACCAATCCAGGGGGTTTTCTTCCAATATAACTTACCTTTAGAAAAAATGGTATGGGTAGCGGGTAGGTTTTCATCTATAATCCCAATAGAAGATAAATCTACTTCAGGGTTAGCGACCCTGCCCACGTGAGCTCTTGATATTCTTCACCTCCTATTCCGAGGAAATCATGACCCAACCTTAATCCCACCCACACCTAAATTTTTCCTCTCTTATAAAGTTCCTATAACGCTGCTGCCTTGCAGTTAGTTAGATGTTGGCGCACCAAAGGCTAAGGGAAGAAAACCCCGAAAAGAAAATTACCTGGTCCTCCAAGTTGGGGGTTGGGTCACAGGGCTAACAACCCAGTACTCGGAAAAATTGTAACAAATGGTTACATCTTGTTAAAAATCCTACAAACAGACCTCGGATGAAGGACGGATTTAACAAAAGACGAAAACGCAAACGGAAACGGACCTTGATGTTTGGAACTTGGAATATACAAGGAATAAACAGTAAAAAAGTTGAAGTATTTAGACAATTGAAAGCTTACAACATTGAAATTGGAACCCTAACAGAGACAAAGAAAAAAGGTAGTGGCATAGAAGAATATGAAGATTATATACATATATTCAGTGGTGTAAATAAAGACAAAAGAGCTCGTGCTGGAGTATCGATAGTCGTCAATAAAAGTTGGAAGAAAGGCATTCGAAATTGGGAAGCAGTAAACGAACGAATTCTGAAAGCCGAAATAGAAGTACTTGGACACGATCTAATTATTATAGCAGCTTATGGACCGACTGAAAATGCAAGTGTCGAAGATAAGAACGAATTTGAAACTGCAATGACAAATACATTAGACGGTGTAAATCATAGAAAAGAACTAATTATAATGGGAGACCTGAATGCCAGGGTAGGTAGAAGAGATAATGATGCGGTAGTAGGAAAGAACGGAGAAGAAATATTAAATGAAAACGGAAGAAGAATAATAGAAATATGTGATAGATATGCCCTAAAAATAATGAATGGTCAATACAAGCACAAGGACATACACAAATTTACATGGTGGCAAGCAACTCGTCAACTCAAAAGTATAATTGACTACGTCATCATTAGACAAAGCTCTAAAATACGAACGTTAGATGTTAGAGTGTACAGAGGCGCCGAATGTGGTACAGACCATGGTCTACTAAGGGCAAAATTATACTTTACATGCAAAAACAGACCAAAACGAAACTCAAACAACCAACATGAAGGAAACATAATACATGAAACGAAATATAACTTGAAATCACTAGAACACGAATCTACCGTTTTCTTATACAAACTTAGACTAGCTGCAAAAATACAACATGGTGTTATAGGAAGTGCCGAACAGATGTATGAAACTCTAAAACAAAAAATTAAGGAAGCGGCATATGAAGCTCTTGGAGAAGAAAATAAGCAACACAGTAAATGTGCACAATACTGGTGGAATGAAGAACTTGAAGAGATGGTAAAGGAAAAACAGAAGCTATACCAAAAGTGGCTGGCAACAGGTAACCCCGCAGATAGGTTTTACGATGAAGCAAAGAGGAATACAAAAAGGGCTGTTGCCAAAGCGAAAAACACAAGCTGGGAAAAGAAATGTGAAGAAATTGACAAGTATATAGGTGGATCAACGACAAAGGAAGCGTGGAAGGCAATACGCAATATAAGAAAAGACAATACAAATAATGTAAATATACCGGCTGCAGGCCTTAACCAATGGAAAAATTATTTCGCAAGTTTACTACAAGAAGACCGACAAGAATACGTAGACATTCAAAATATTTGTAACAATCAAACAACCAATATACATGTCGAAGAAATAACTAGAGATGAAATATATAAGGCGTTAAAACATACAAAAAATGGCAAAGTTTCAGGCCCTGGAGGTATCCCTATCGAGCTTATAAAATACAGTCCATCTAGTGTTATTGATGTATTAGTTGAAATATTTAACAAATGTCTTATACACAAAGACAACGTGCCTACAGAATGGAAACTAGCTTACATCAGCCCAATATATAAAAAGGGAAATAAAGTGGATTTGGCGAACTATAGAGGCATTAGTGTAACAAGCTCAATAGGAAGGCTGTACGGGCGTATCATAAAGACCAGAATTGAAAAAGAATATGAAGATATTGAAGAACAATCGGGATTTCGTGCGGACAGATCCTGCATCGACAATATCTTTACTCTGCGACAATTAATAGAGAAAAGGTATGCTCATAACTCCGAAACGCACATGATATTTGTAGATTTACAGAAAGCGTACGACACAGTGCCATTAAAGGAGATGTACTTTGTGCTTAAAAATAGTGCTATAAATCGTGACTATGTAGATGCAGTAAAAAGTCTCTATAATGACTGCTACAGTATGGTTAAAACGGGCAACTTATTGTCGGAACAATTTAAAACGAATAAAGGTCTGCGGCAGGGATGTTGTATTGCCCCTACGCTTTTTAAGCTATACAGTGCAAATGCACTGCATGAATGGCAAAGGAAATGTGGAGCCATGGGAGTTCCCATATACGACGACTGTTTACACACTTTATTGTTTGCTGACGACCAGGTTGTGATAGCAACAGATCGGGATGATATTGAGTACATGAGGAAATTACACGAAATTTATAAAAAATGGGGCCTACAAATTAACTACGACAAAACCAAATATTTGGTAGTAGGGGAAGAACCAATTGACCTAGTTTCAGAAACTGGAAAAATAAAAGGGTGTAGGGATTATAAATATCTCGGTGTAACTATATCTGACACAGCAAATAGCCAGAAAGAAATAGATCTAAGAATAAGACAGGGCAAACAAGCAATACAAAAATTAAACTCAATATTTTGGTCGAACACAATAAAAGCACACGTTAAAAGAAGAATTTACAAGTCGGTCGTAGAGAGTATTCTAATATATGGATCAGACGTCTGGGAATTAACAAAACGTAATAGAAGTAGAATAAATACCGTAGAGATGGATGCAATGAGAAGAAGCTGCAGAATTTCACGTATAGAACATGTGAGAAATGATGACATAAGAGCAAGAATGAAAGCGGAGGCAACTGTGCTCGACACCATTGAAGCTAGGCAACTATTATGGTATGGCCACATGATGAGAATGGGTCCTGAGAGGTGGCCTAGACGAATTTGGGAATGGGTTCCAAGAGGAAGAAGAAGAAGAGGACGACCACCTAGACAGTGGAAACATGGGATACTAGAAGCCATGGACAGGCGTAATTTACAACCAAACGATTGGCAAAACCGACAACAATGGCGTGTAGGATGCGAGAACTGGCAAAATTAATGCTGGAAAAAGCTCGCTTATATATATATATATAAAAAATGGTTTGTTTGGCTACAGATGGAGCTCCTTTCATGGTGGGTAAAGTAAATGGTGTTGATGCAAGGTTGTTAGCCGAAAAAAGTAAGACTCAACCAGACTGCAAGTTTGCGCACTTTCATTGCATTATCCACCAGCAAGTGCTCTGTTCAAAAGGTTTAGAAATGGATCATGTACTTAAACTTGGACACAAACTGGTAACTATATTCGCGCACGTGGGTTAAATCACCGACAGTTTCCTACGTTGTTAAGTGAACTGGGAAGCGCATTTGATGGTATTCCATATTATACGGAAGTTCGATGGTTATCGTGCCACGTCTTGAAAAGATTCTTTGTGCTGAGACAAGAAATTGTGTTATTCTTGGAGATGAAGGATAAGGACGTAGGTACTCTTAAGGAAGATAGTTGGGTGCAAGATTTGGCATTTACAGATGATTTGACGGGACATTTATATGATTTAAATGTGAAGTTACAAGGAAAAAACAGAGTTGTGACTGAAATGTACGATGATGTGAAATGTTTCAAAGCCAAACTTATACTTTGGACAAGTCAACTAAACCAGGAAAACGTTACACACTTTTCTACGTCAGGAAGTTAAAAAATTGAAACAACTGAAATTTAAAAAATATGTTGTTCAACTTGAAGCACTAAAGCGCCAATTTGACAAACGTTTTCAAGATGTTAATTATTGCGGAAATGATTTCTTGTTGTTTAACTCTCCTTATTCGTATAACACCGAAAATGCAGCTGACGAAATTCAACTTGCACTTATAGAACTGCAGACCAATTCTCTTTTAAAGGCGAAGTATAATGAAGTAGGAATACCTGCATTTTACACCTACCTACCGCATCGCTTTGTTGAATATCGGAAATTTGTCTCAAGAATTTTAGCCATGTTTGCCAACATCTCATCGTTCAAGATTGACAGATGAACACTTATCGTCAGTTATGAAAGTTGTGAGAGCACAAGATCTCAAGCCAGAGGTGGAAAAACTGGTGTCCCAAAAACGATGCCAAATATCCGGAAAAAAATAAATTATGTAATAGTAATTGTAATGTAAGTAGTATGACAGTACGTAATTACTATGTCAAACATCTAAAACATAAAGTTTTGTAATAACTGTGTATCATGTAATTATTAATAATTGTGCGCCTCCACAAACACCCAAATGACTGCGGCCTGCACAAATTTTTAACAACGTCAATGTGGCCCATTGCTTAATATGAGTTTGACATGTCTGCTCTAACTGGATATACCGGGTGTCTTAAAATGAATTGCATCTAGTATGCTTTGAATTTCCCATAATGTAATCTAAAATTTTAATTGAAATTGGCAAGACTGTAAGTCTAAGTCAAATTCGAGGTAAGTAGGTTAGGTTTTGCGCCAGTCTGTGTCAAAAGTGACGCAAAACCTAACCTACTAACCTCGAATTTGACATAGACTTACAGCCTTGCCAATTTCAAGTAAAATTTTAGATTGCATTATGGGAAATTCAAAGCATACTAGGTGTAATTCATTTTGAGACACCCGGTAATTATAATATTGAAAACAAATTGAAAAGCAAAATTCACATTTTTTTAAATTTACAAATACTGAATTTGCAAATTAAAAGACGTTGGCATTGCAAATTATATATTGCTCAAGTTTTCAGTTGTAAAATTTGTTCTCTTCTCGGTAAGTATATTTGTTAATAGGGAAAATGAACGTTCAGCATCGCATGATGTTATAGGTGCAAACTTATAAAATGTGTGGTTACAAAGTAAATTCTTAATTGTACTTAAGAGAGGGTAGCCTGGATTTTTTATTTAATACAGAATCGAGTTTCTTCTCTAAAGCAATTTTTGTCACATTTCTAAGAGCTGTTTCTAGCTTGTCATTGAAATCTTCGATTATTTGCCAAGAGTCTTTAATCAAAATGCATTCTCCCTTTGGTTGATTTTGACATTGTAGATCTATACAGTATCACTTCTCAACTTACTTACAATTTAATACTACACTTTTGTACTTAAATATTGGCGACACAATTTCAAACATTTAAGGTTATGTTGGCTTACAGGAAGAAAGTGCAACTGTCAACGATGCTGTTTCTGTCAACTAACAACACCTACGCCAGTGACGGGCATGCCAGTGACCTACGCCTACCAGTGGCACAATTTTACTCACACGGTGAAGACAAAGGATGAAAATATTTACCCGAAGTTATTGTGTTGCATATGTATACGGCAAATTATGACTCTTTAAATGCAAAAAAAAATTAAAAACTACTATTCTATACTTAAAAATATGAAAAACTTATTTTAGGTAGGTTAAAAGTTTAAATAGGTACGAATTTCAAACAATAGGCAGCAAATAGGACGTTAGGTCTTATAATCTCTAAAATAGGTATTTTAGGTGATATCAAATAGGCGGAAAGGGACGTTTAGGCGCGAGCTTTTAGGCGCGAAGCTTTTAGACGCGGACGCTATTAGGCGCCTGGACGTTTAGGCGCCGCAACTTTAGGCGCGGGGACAGTTAGGCGCCACATGAAAGAAATTCACATTATTCTAGATTCTAAAATTTTAAACTACCCATATACAAAATGTAAATAACTCATTTTTCATCATCGATACAATGTAAATTAAATATGTAATTTTTAAAACTTCAACACTGAAAAAGGCTCGCAAAAGCGCCAAATACCTATTGTTTATGAAGGTTTGAATTTTTCTTCAACATTAATTACTGTAATAATTACCTAACGATTAAAATCAAGAATAATGTGAATTTCTTTCATGTGGCGCTAAGTGTCCCCGCGCCTAAAGTTGCGGCGCCTAAACGTTCAGGCGCCTAATAGCGTCCGCGTCTAAAGCGCTCGCGCCTAAAAGTGCGCGCCTAAAGATGTGCGCCTAAAGAATCGCGCCTAAACGTCCTAGACCGCAAATAGGCGTCATAGTTTTTATTGAAATGAATTTATATGTATCTAAAAGTGATGTGCCTAAAAAACTAACGAAAGGCTAAAAACCTAAAATCAGCTCTCTAGTTATGAGCATATAAATGCAAATGTCACCAATCTTATAAAACAAATAGTTACCAAAAACAGTGTTATAATAACAATATTGTGACATCAAAGTAGATAAATAACTGTCAAGTTTTGTTTTACATTTATTTATTTATATTTCTAGTTATTAATACATAGAGTGAATTACAGTGTAGTAGGTAACATAATCTACAAAGGTAGATAACTGACGCTATAGAGATAATTTCACTCATACTTCCGCAACGTTACAGTTAACTGTTCATGTGCATCATGCTTGCATGACAGTATTTCCGCATACATCCCATAATCGATTTTAGGTGTAAATTTAGAAAGAATTAATTCTCCTGAGTTACGTCTACAGTGTTGGTATTCAAACTGTACGACAACTTTTTCATCCTTAAAGGTACCCAACAACAATTCCCCCTTAATACTGTAATGCCCCCCCCTCTTAACATGATATACTTTTTCATGTTTAACAATAATAACTTTGTTATTCTGAATTATAAAAACATACTGGGGATAGTTGTCGCCTTTTAATTTTAAAGCAATTGCACCTTCAGATACACTTTGTGTGCCATGGCTTTGTAAATGTTTAGCTGCAAATGTTGTTGCAATCAAAGTTGAACATACTGGACAACGATAATCTCGGAACCGACATTGTATTTCATGTGTACGAATGATGTCACCGGTACCTACAAAATTACAGCTTCGCCAGCGGCAGGGAAAGTTTGTTTCTGCTATACGTTGCCAGAGTTTCATATTAGACGATTCCTTAGGATTACAATATTTATTCGCACATTTGCAGCAAACAGTTAGATTTACCACATCAAATATTGGAAAAACAAGATATTCCTTATGGCACTTCATGCAGTGAAGAGATGCAAGTTTTTCATAATCTACTGTTAATGTAACAGCTTCTAAAGCTACCTTTTTCTTCTTTGAGTCATTTAAAATGATGCAAACTTTAATACTACCGGGATTATCTAAAGCCTCCATATATTTGTTTAAGTTTAACCTATTATTTAGTTTATTAAAACAGTTACCAAAGATGGGGCATGAATTTTCTTTCAAAGAAACATTGCACTCTGGAGTTTCGTTATTTTGTATATTCATTTTATAAGATGCAGAAACTGACTCATCATCTACACTAAAATATCGGATGTCATAATTCAAATTACGCGTGCTAGTTTGATACCAATATGCAATGAGAAAAATAAAGTCATTTTTTAACACTGCGAAAATTCCATGACAATTTTGATCAACCTGAATAATAAAACTTGCATCTTGTAATAAACAAGAAGAGTGGTTGTTGGCCAAGTGATCCGGCAGTTCTGACCGTAAACCGCTCCAATAGCATATTTCATCATTAGGTGCTGGCAAAGGACAGTGATAGGATTGATAAACACACTTCGACTCGTGTTCCATAGCTTGACCGAAAATAACTTTGTATCTGCATCCGTTCGTTTTGAAACGGCATGGAAATGCGACATTCTTTAAAATAGCTTCTTCTAGCATTAACGCTCTATAAACCACGATGTCGGGATTTGGTGGTAAGCACCGGCCACAGATCCATGTTCCATCAGGAAGCACACGCACTGGCCCACAAGATAAATACTCCTTACATTGAGAACATAGCAGTTGTTCTATCACTTGACCGGGTTTCCGAATCAGATGTCCTTCCATATTTGGTAACTGCAACAGAATATTTTTATAAGTACCACTTAGCTGTTTGTCATACCATGCATGTAATATACAGTGGTTCCTTTTCAACGATCATTGCTAGTATCATCCTTATTGAAACCTTTGAGCAACAAACTTCTACATGTACACGAGAACCATTAGATTAGTGCAGGGTTTCTTAAAATGAGGTACGCGTACCCCTGGGGATATGTGGGCCAGGTGTAGGGAGTATAAGCAGCCTGATTCTCGTAATGACGAATACAAACATGGCACAAGACAAAAGTCCGAAAAAGATGTGAGGCATTCCTGAATAATACACCGAATGTACGTATATTATATATAAACACTAATTACTAAATCTGCTCTTTATTCGTCTGCTAATCAACATAATGAGAATATGGACCTTAGATACCAAGCTTCGATGAAAAGCTCACGTTAAAAATAATAGGGAAGAACTAGGCCTTAACTATAATACAATGTATTGGCTAATGAGAAGAAACTCCTCACTGTCAATATATATAACCAGCTACTACTCGTATACCGAAAATATGGAAGGATTGCCAGTAGAGATGAGCGCGTGAGTGAGTATTCACTCACGTCACGCACGTTTCGCGCTTGCTTTAAACACTCACACTCACGCACGCTCACGCTCACGTTCACTCACGTTCATGGCGTGACCCGCCACTCACGACGTGACCCACAGCTTTTATTTCAAAATTCAAATTCAGATAGAACAGAATGTTCAATTTTAAAACCAATACAAATCTGTTAATGGCTTTACTTAGAACTTCTCTCGTAAGTGGACATTATATCACTAAATAATTTTAAAGGTCAAATTAAGCTAGGAGTAAAAATATCTTCACGTTTCTAATAAATTACATAAATTTTCAACTAAAAAAAATATTATCGGTGATCGAATTCGAAGGGCAGGCGGCTGCGTATGCGATTGCAGCGTTTTGTGGGATATTGCAAGCGAATGCGCTATTCTTACATGCGCTACAGAGCGCTTCTTGTGCCCGTGCTGCATTAAATAGAGCCTTAGAATAGAAATAATTATTAATTCCCAGGCAGGACGTCATTTGACTGTACACAGTACACACAACACAGATGCGCATGCGCAACTCTATCTCTAGATCATCCACATGGGCGGGCAGCGGGGGAGTGGGGCACCCTGCATTTTTTGATTTTTTACTAAATATTTAACGTGAATCACGCCTTGGAAATTTTCACTCACGTTCACGTCCCGTTTTTCAAATATTAGTTACGTTCACGACGTGACCCGCCGTGACCCGACTGTTTTCACGTCACGCGCCCATCCCTAATTGCCAGTAATTCTCGGTATTTGAACACAACTTGTAGGTACTATCACGGACAAATGTATTTGCCAGTGTGCTTCTTGCAAATGTGTGCATAGACAACCCGCTTTACTGAAGAGCTTAAGCGGTTGCCAAACACATCTTTTAAAAATTTTAACTGTTTCACGTGGAGGTTGGTAGTACTGTTACAAATCCATAGCCGGTATATCAAATTATTATACAGATTATAGGCGCGAAATTTAAGTTGGTGTTGGGCAAACGAATGCTTTTAAGTTTAGAAAAGAAAATTATAAAGGAATAACTCAACGCGTATTTTTCGGTATTACCTTAATTTTAATGGAAATAATTTCAATTGGCCAATCACCGAACATTATTAGAATATAAAAATGCATTTTTGTTGTAGTAATGATTCGCTTTCTTTGCAGTGTTTTAAAGATATTGGGGTATCTTCTTAAATATATTTAACCTTTACGCATAACAAGAATTTCAAATTAATATTGAGAGACACTCGGAAAGTAAATTACGTCATATGTTATTATATACTACAAATTTGACTTTTTATGTAACGTAGAACGATGGCCAAAACATAAACAAAGTATGAAGATCAGTATTTGGAATAAGAACTTTCTAACTATCATAGTTGAGGGTATTTAGCCAACATTCTTTAGCCTGCTCATTAGAGACGATTACGATTGCAAGTTGATACCACAAGCAGATTGAGTAATATGGGCTTCAACTCCAAGTTTATCATCAACTAGCAGAGAATTCTGTTCTTCACACTAGATAATATGTATTTTTAATAAACAAACACTGAGGCATTTTCCCTATGCGACGTAGCTGAATTTTGTATCCCAAGGGGTCGGGGGATGATTTTGAAAATTTTGAGTGCATCTGTTTTCGTTTATTAAAATCTCAAAACTTATAAACTGTAATAAACGTAATCTTACTCCCTTACTTCAACTTTTATCCCCTAAGGGGTTGGAGGATGATTTTGTGATTTTCCGATTTCGTTCTTTATTTGAATCTTAAAACTTATAACTGCGGCAAGTTTCTATATGAATACAAAATTTTTTTACCTCTAGGTGGTAAGGGTTTCATTTTTACAATTGTTTCTTCTATTGGGCCCCTAAAGCCTATAATTGTACAAAATATCAAGTAGGTACTATTTATGTCGTCTGGAAGTGGCCAGGATTATTGGACATACAAATATACATTCAATTTTATATGCAGGGTTATTCAATTTCTATGCTTACCATTGGGATTTCGAAAACGGCAAGAGATACAGAGTCCGTTAAATTAAGGCAATGTTGCAGATTCTAATGCTGAATAATATTTTTTAAAAGTTGGAACTTACCCGCTTTAGTGTTTGAGTTATATCCAAAAAATCTTTAAACCTATTTCTAAAGATTTTAAAATTCGTCTAAATGCCAAAAAAATAATCTAACTCAATAAACACAGGTGATACAATGGGTTCTATAATTCACCATAAATGCAAATTCGCACCTTGAGGAGTTGACTAGGGCAAAATCCTTAAATACGTTTTCAGACATTTGTATTGGAAACCTTTGCGAGCAAACACCAAGTCGATGTCTTATCGGATCTAAGACATATTGAGGAATTCGCGAAAACGCAGTTTACCGCATTTCATTCTGAAATGGAATAAAATTAATAATTTTAACCTCCTACCTTTTT
Source organism: Agriotes lineatus (assembly GCA_940337035.1). Taxonomy (NCBI): domain Eukaryota; kingdom Metazoa; phylum Arthropoda; class Insecta; order Coleoptera; family Elateridae; genus Agriotes; species Agriotes lineatus. The sequence continues at coordinate 130,202 of CALNHX010001102.1, forward strand.
CAGTTTACCCTTTTAGGGGTGAAATTTAAAAAACCCTTAAACGCATTTCCAAATATTTTAAAAATACATCTAGGTATATGCCAAAATAGAATGCTCTAACTCAACAGACACAGGAGATACAATAGGTTCCATAATTCACCCCGAATGTAGATTTGCACCTATGATTAGGGAAAAGTCCCGAAATGCGTTTCTAAAATTAGCATTGAGAATCTTTGCTAGTAAACACCAAGTCGATATCTCATCGGGCCTAAGAGATATCGAGGAATTCGTAAAATACATTTTACCCCTCTTAGCCGCTTTTGGGGTCGAATTTCAAAATATTCCTTCTTAGCACTACTTTGCGTAATAAATTGAACCTTCCACCCAAATTTAAAGTTGCTAGTACCTACCAGTGGTTACGGCTCTGCTTTGATTAGTCCGGTTTTCACTTCCTTTTACGATAAAAGAAGTATTGGATTCACCCCAAAAATTCGAAATTGGGTTTTCAACAGATCTTCATGTTTTAGAGTCCCCTGATCCCAAAATAGATATTTATGTATTTAGTGTGTAAAGAGAGCCATTTTGCTATGAGGATGCGAGTTTTGTGCCGAGCGGTAGCGAGGCACGAAAAAGCAACCGAATACCAAAATGGCTCTTTACACTCGAAATACATACAACATTTTTTCTACGGTCCTAAATAAATGACAAAATTGTAGAAATAATTTAAATTTCGATTCACACCATTTGATGAAGTCGTTGGACCGGCGTTCATAAAGGCCGCGCGATTTGGCCGGCAACAACTCATTGGTTGCTGTATGGGCGGGCCGCTTCAAATACTTCAGGCGGGGTGCAATTATCTTCAGATTCCACCTACAACTTCACAAAAACTCTCAAACTCAATAAAACTGTTGCGTGATGATGGACGCGCCGTGATGCAATTGTCAATAATTTTAGCCAGTTCCAGAAAAATGACGAATTACAATAATAATCAGGTTAGCCATGGCGATGCGTAAAGTAAAATAAAGTGACGCGTTTATTTCATTAAGACATTGTTTACGTGTGTTAAGGACTTTATAAACTTTTGCCGCCTCTCTTGCATTCTGAATCAATACTGTGCGCAGTAGAAGTTCGAGCGGGCATTGCCTCGCCGTTGCACTTACGTTCCATCTGTCAACGTGGCAGCATGCAAACCGGTCTGCACTCCGAAAGCTAATTCTTTTGTAAATGTTCAAATATTTGTGTTCAATGTGTTGTTTATTGCTAATAAAGTAACATATTTCCGGCTTTCAACGAGTGTATTTATTCAGTGAAACCCAAATTCATACAGTCCACAAATTCCAAGGCGAGCTGGCAATCAGGAATTTTCCAAATAACGGAAAACTGAGAAGGCTCCACAACATTGGTCCTACAGAGCCAGGATTAAACCACATTAGGTCATTGCGAGTCCAATCAACAGCGACAGCATTCGACAACATTGGTCATTGGCAAGTACAAAAGCATATTCAGTTGTGTATTGCATTGTAATCAACCGCAAGGAAGCAGCGTTCCATATTCGCCGCAACGCGTGGAACGAAGAGGGCACATGCGGTGCCCGTAAGAGAGGAAGCGAGAGGGCTGAGCAACGCCAGCGTTTCCCGCCCATTCGCGTGCAGCTGCAAGCCGGCAGTCTGCGGCGTCTCGTTCAGACCACAGTAACGAAAAGGAGGCACGCACCAATATCAATAGCCGGTTGCGTTGTTAAAACAGTCTCGCGTTCGTGGCGCAATTTGGTCTTGCGTAGTACACGGCCATCCGCGTCGTGATTCATTCCGAGTACCGGAGGCGTACCAAATTCGCGCCAGAGGCGTGCGAAAGGTTTTATCATTAAAGAATATTTCAGATTCTGCAAGTAGTAAGGCTACCGCGCGTAGCATCTTGCCTGAAATATCACAGATAGTTGACCTGTTGGGTCCGCGTACCCGAAGCGTACAAAATTCACGCCAGTGGCGTACGAAAAGTTAGTTTTCATCCTTAAGTTGTTTTCATTTCAACAATTATGAATTCGCTTGTTAGGGCACGTGGCTCTATTAAAGGCAAGCTTACGCGTTTTGCAAATTACGTGCAATCTTTGCAAATAATTCATGATGAAGATCAATTCTTATCTAGCGCTCAGATTGTTCAATTGCAGAAAAGATTGGATGCTATAGCTGCCGTGTTATCAGAATATTATGCAGTTCATGAGCAAATTTTAGAAACCAGTGAGGATATAGAATCTGAAATGCAGCAACAAGTTGAATTTGAAGACTCTTATTTTCTTGCAATTTCACAAGCTGAATGTTTGATTAAGGAATACAACAAACAGTCTGATGTTGCACCAGATCGTTCTGGATCTCCTAACGGTAGCGTAAGATCAACGCATTCAAATTGCAGTTCACATTGCAATAATCAAGCTGTACGCCTTCCTACCATTTCGATTCCCACATATTCAGGGAACGTGTCAGAATGGCTGGAATTTCGTGAGATTTTTATTAGTTTAATTCATGAGAATCAAGCGTTAACTAATATTCAAAAGCTGCATTACTTAAAGGCTAGTTTACAGGGTGATGCAAGCCAAATTATAAAAAGTTTAGAGTTTACTGCGGGTAATTATACTCTAGCTTGGGAGGCATTGTGCAATCGATACAATGATCCAAAAATTCTGGTTCATAACCAACTCAAGGCTATTTTCGAGCTTGAATCTTGCAGTAAGGAATCTGCAACGAAATTACGTACGATTAGCGATATGTTATTCAAACATTTTGCAGCAATCAAATCATTAGCTACCGAAAGCGAGCTTCTTGATTTTGTTATAATTTATGTAGTTTCTAAAAAACTGGACCCCACTACATTTCGTGAATGGGAGGTCCTTAGAAACCGGTCAAGTTCTGACCTGCCTAATCTTGATGAGTTCAAGGAATTCTTACAAAATACAGCAAATCTTCTAGAAACTCTAGAGGTAAAAGATAGCAAGCTTGTACCCGAAAGGTCTTCCAAGGTACATTCTAAATCATTTGTGTCGGGTACCCCTTCGTGTCCACTTTGTAAAGGATCTCATTCCTTGTACAAATGCGATAAGTTTGTCAAGCTGTCTGTTCTTGACAGAAAGTCAAAGCCAAAAGAGCTCCGCGTATGCTTTAATTGCCTAACTCAGGGTCACCTTGTGAGCCTTTGTAGCTCCAAATATACGTGTAGAAAGTGCAAATCAAGGCACAACACACTTCTTCATCAGGATAAACCTCAAAATGCTTCTTCTAGTCAACCAGGATCTGCAGTGTCAGCAGAAACCCCTGTTGAGCTAAATCAATCGATTTCTGCATTCTGTTCGAATGCTTTGCAGGTACTCTTACCTACGGCTACCGCTAAACTCATCGCTGATGATGGTACGCCTCACGTTGTGCGAATCCTGTTGGATTCCGGTTCCCAATCGAACTTTATACGTTCAGATTTGTGTAAAAGGTTGAAGCTTCCAATTCGCGAAGTCAACGTTACTGTTTCTGGCTTAAGTAAAGCCACTTCTCAAATCAAGGCTAGGTGTGATATCAAGCTGCAAGCCCCTCACACTTCATACGGCATTGGCCTATCCTGTCTTGTTCTCGATGAGATTACGGGTGTTACCCCAAGTTTTCGCGTCCAGCGAAACAGCTTCAAGGTTGCTGATAACATCAAGTTATCAGATCTGTCCTACGACCAACCGGGCACCATCGACATTCTGATTGGTTCGCCCATTTTCTGGCAGCTCCTTTGTATTGGACAAATTGGTCTAGGCCCAAATCTTCCCATCCTCCAAAAGACTCGTTTTGGTTGGATTGTTTCTGGCCCTACAGGCCCTCCTTCTGCGTACCCTGTACAGTGCAATCTTAGCACGATCGAGGATGCTTCTGACCCCATTGCTAGGTTTTGGCAACTCGAACATTACCCAGAGGAAAAGGTTCGCACAAATGAAGAGAACGCCTGTGAGGCACATTTCGTGCAAAATACTCAACGAGAAGCGAATGGTCGATTCGTTGTCTCTATCCCTTTCAAGAAGCCTGTAGAGGTACTGGGCGATTCATTGCAAATCGCTCAGAAAAGATTCTTATCAGTAGAGAATATTTCAGATTCTGCAAGTAGTAAGGCTACCACGCGTAGCATCTTGCCTGAAATATCCCAGATTTCAGATTCTGCAAGTAGTAAGGCTACCACGCGTAGCATCTTGCCTGAAATATCCGAGATTTCAGATTCTACAAGTAGTAAGGCTACCAATCGTAGCAGCTTGTCTGAAATTTCCCAGATAGTTGACCCGCTGGGTCTGTCAAGCCTTTGGTGGCACGGTCCCACCTGGCTAAGCGAAAGTGAGGCATCTTGGCCTACTTCCATGTTCAATATTTCAGATTCTACAAGTGGTAAGGCTACCAATCGTAGCAGCTTGTCTGAAATATCCCATACTTCAAATTCTACAAGTAGTAAGGCTACCAATCGTAGCAGCTTGTCTGAAATATCCCATATTTCAAATTCTACAAGTGGTGAGGCTACCAAGCGTAGCATCTTGTCTGAAAGATCGCAGATATTTGACCCGCTGGGTCTGTTAAGCCTTTGGTGGCATGGTCCCACCTGGCTAAGCGAAGGCGAGGCATCTTGGCCTGCTTCCAAACATGTTCGTGCTGAGCTTCCAGAATTCAAAAAAGAAGTTCAGAGTCTTCCTGTAACCTCTGTTGAACCATTTCCGTTCAATCAGTATTCAAGCTTCGCTCGCTTACAACGAGTTACAGCTTATTGTTTTGTCACAAAGGCAGTGCACCTTGAATTGGTCGCTGATCTTTCTACTGAAACCTTCTTAATGGCTTTTCGCCGGTTTGTGGCTCGTCGAGGCAAACCGCTCCATGTCTATTCTGACAATGGCACTAACTTTGTAGGCGCTAATTCCGAGTTAATCGAATTAGGCAATTTTCTCGCGGAACAAAACCCTTCTATTTCCGAATCAGTCGCGAACGACGGAGTAGCTTGGCATTTTATACCCGCGCACAGTCCCCACTTTGGCGGATTGTGGGAGGCCGGAATCAAGTCCTCCAAACATCACATACGTCGCGTTATAGGTAACGCTAGTCTAAATTATGATGAATTTAGCACTTTGTTGGCACAGGTGGAAGCGACCTTAAACTCCCGACCCCTGTCCCCTTTGTCCTCTGATCCAAACGACCTTCAGCCTTTGACTCCTGCTCATTTCCTGATTGGTCGTCCGTTGGTGTCACTGCCTGATCCCAACGTTACTGAGATAGCCGAGTCTCGGCTGTCTAAATACCAGAGAATACAACAACTACACCAGAATGTGTGGAAAAGATGGAGCAAGGAGTACATCTCGGAACTCCAACAGCGCACCAAATGGCGCACGCATCTTTCGGACCTCCAGCCTGGTTCCATGGTCCTCATCAAGGATGACAATCAACCCCCTCTGAAGTGGAGGTTAGGCCGGGTCACCGAGCTGCACCCTGGCCTTGACGGCGTTACGCGTGTGGCGTCAGTGAACACTGTGTCAGGGATCGTGAAGCGATCCTTCGCCAAATTGTGCCCGCTACCTAGTGTTGTGAACTAGTGCGTTAGCGTTCAGCGCAGTTTTCGTAAAGCCTTTTGGCTCCCCATTGTTCGGGTTTTCTTGTACTAGATTAAGATCCATGTACTATTATGCTTTGTATATGTGTGTTCATGTTACATGTTTTACTCTAGCTTTTACATGTCAACTCTGTACTGTTTTATTTGAAAGGTTACCCTTTCCAAGGCGGGCGGTATGTTAAGGACTTTATAAACTTTTGCCGCCTCTCTTGCATTCTGAATCAATACTGTGCGCAGTAGAAGTTCGAGCGGGCATTGCCTCGCCGTTGCACTTACGTTCCATCTGTCAACGTGGCAGCATGCGAACCGGTCTGCACTCCGAAAGCTAATTCTTTTGTAAATGTTCAAATATTTGTGTTCAATGTGTTGTTTATTGCTAATAAAGTAACATATTTCCGGCTTTCAACGAGTGTATTTATTCAGTGAAACCCAAATTCATACAGTCCACAAATTCCAAGGCGAGCTGGCAATCAGGAATTTTCCAAATAACGGAAAACTGAGAAGGCTCCACAACAACGTGGTTGCGATGTTAAAATGGTTGCTACGGAAAAAATGTGTGAATCGCTAACTTTTCGCATTGACAGTGAGCTTTTAATAGTCAGTTTTAGAGGTGACCGTAGAAAAAACATATTTTTTTCATTGGTCTGTCTGTGTGTCTGTCTGTGAACAGAATATCTCAAAAATGAAAAGAGATATGGCGTTGAAACTTCATATATAAGTTTTGTATAGTATGTAGATGAGACAGCAAGCTTTTGAAGAAAATCGCATAACCGGAAGTAGGTGTTTATTCTTGTGATTTTTCAGTTTTTTTAAATTTTTTCAAAAAAGGCTCTACCGATTTTTTTAAACTATACATCTCTATTTCTTTTTTAATGTGTATTGATGTGAGATAGGTGATTTTCCAGTTGAATACTTCTAAAATGGGTTTCTTTTGTTTCTTTTTCAATTTTTTTATTAACCCCTATTTTAAATAAAACACATGGTATATTATTACATTTTTAAATTCAGCTTAAAATTCTAGAGAAAATTTGTCTTTTGAACTAACGCTCTATTTTGTACCGTTTTTGTAGAATTTGTAATTTTTGAAATTTTTTTACAAATGCTTAAAAAATTTAAAATCATATTTTTGGCTAATTATAAGATCACTGTAAAAGGAAGTTGTGTGCGTGTATCACACCAGATTTTTACTTTTGTTTATAGTATACGAGCCCAGTCACATATGAATTGAACCAAAGAAATATGCAGAACAATTGTATTTTTCTGAATTAAAATGTATTACTTAATTAAACTTTAAGAAAGACCACTAAGTATACTTATTAATACTATGTAGCGTGAACAATTAATCAACTGTATTTAATATGCATTCCAATTACAATAATCATAAAAAACGGCAAAACAGCATTGTCTAGTGCATACGTACGAGTCGCTTGGACCATATCTCTGGCACTTGTAAAACAAGATCACTGACCTTCCTCATGAGAATTAGCTGTCAAATGGGCAGCTCCAATTAGCCGACCACTTTCAAAATTTATTGTTTTAGACGCATATAAAAAATGGGTTGTCGGTTCTGCAATATTAAGTTTTAATAAACATAATTTTATTTTTGCTGTTTTTGAATAAATCGCAATTGGAGAGGTGTTGATTAATTGCAACCACTACAGGGTATCAAATGTACGTAGTTGTCTCTTTTGAAGTTGTATTCGTTTAATCTATTTTAAATCAGAAACATATAATTTCATTACATATTTCTTTGGTCCAATTCATATTGTGACTGGGCTCGTATATACGTATATAGATATAGACAGCAAAGCATTTGGAGACGCAACGCCTATTCAAACTTCGCGCCGTTTCTCTGCAGGAAATTCAAAGACTTGCTACAGTTTTGCCAACTTTGATGGAAACCAGTTAAAATTTATAAACACAACGCATTGCTACTCTCGAGTCCCTGTATAATATTAATCTTACTATATACAGGTACTCTATGCTACTCTTCGTTCTAGCGACAACTATCGGAAAGTTTTTCAAAGAACAGACTGGCAAATACATTTATTCGCAACCATATACTTTTAAAAAGTTGGAAAATGAGCTATTCCCAACTTGTAACTTTCCAACCGGTGGGAAAAGTGATTGCCGTCATAGCGGTTGGAAATGAATCCATTCCCGACCGCTGTGTAGGTAGGGACACTGGGAATCGCGTTCATCCATTCATGCGCGTGACAAGCTGTCGTAGCATAATATAATAATTTTTCCAATTATTGTTTAGAATAAAAAGGTTGCGAATAAAATAGTATACATACCACGGTGAAAAGTTTCATTCCTGTATCGAGATAAAGTTGACTTCGAGGCTACGCGTCTCGGTTAACTACTTAATCTCTCGACAGGAATGAAACACTTTCCACCTCGGTATGTAATATACTATTACTCACAATCACATTGTAATGTGTCAATTTCATGACATGACAACAGCTGGGAACTAGATGATTACTTGAAACTAGCCAGGAAATTATTACATACCCCGAAAAATATTACATACCTGAAGAGTGGGGTGTTTCCATGGTAATAAAACATTGAGTGGGTTGTTTTCATGGTAACAAAAATATTAGCTACATCAAAATATCTATTATTCAGAATTCAATTGTAGTTATTTTTAAAATTAGATGATTGCAAATAAAATAGTATGCATACCACGGTGTAAAGTTTCATCCCTGTCTCGAGATAAAGTTAACCTCGACGCTACGCGTCTCGATAAGCTATCTAATCTCTCGACAGTAATGAAACACTTCCCACCTCGGTATGTAATATACTATTGTCCGTGATAGTACAGTCGTGTGCAAATAAATCTGGGACAATGGTTTTTTCATATATAGGTTTAGTTGGAAATTGAAGAATATCTCCATGGATTTTCTGCTACCAGAAAGAGCTACATTTTCATTTACTTGTCAAAGTTTAATGTAACTCTTTCTGATAACAGGAAATCCATGGAAATATGCTTCAAATCTTAACGCAATTTACATATGAAAAAAACCATTGTCCCAGATTTATTTGCACACGACTGTACATTAAAAAAATAATAAAATGGGAAATAAGTTATGTTTAATGATATTAGGATCTGTAACAAAATATTAAGCAAATGTTTCAATGTGTATAATTTTATAAAAGTATACAAATAATATTATATAACCTACTTTTTACTTTACAGAATTCTGTCAACTTCGTCATTTTAGTGCGCCAGTTTTCAAGTGGGCAATTATATATTTGACACACTAAAAGAACCACTTTAACTGTGAAATAGATTGTAAGTTATGTATACCATTTCCAAATTCATTAAGTTTATTTTACTAAATTGTAAATGGCTCAATATTTTTCACATTGGAAAATTGTTTCAGTGTGAAATAACATTTTTTGTATTATATTCATGTAAGCAATTTTCGAATTTTAAATAACTATTTAAGTTCAGAAAATCTTTTAAATTTAATTCTAAGGATTTTCTAATATCTAATAAAATTTGGACAGAAAAAAATTATGTGTGAAGTCATGTTTCATTTGACTAACATAACATTAAAATAGCTAGTAACTTTTTCCAGTTTTATTAAGTTTCGACCAATTTCAAATTTCATTTCGGCAGCTTACAAATGTCTGTTAATGTTTTGCATCTACTTACAAGAAACGTTTCACTGTGAAATATATTTTTTTTAATCCTATCAGCACAAGCAAATTTCTATTTTAAATATCCGTTTAACATTTTCCGATTTGATTAAGTTTTAAACATTATATAAATTTAATCCTGACAGTTTTCAGCTGTAATCTACTATTTGCTGTTAGAGAGATGATTAAGTGAGAAGTAAAAAATTTACTAATTCAATTTCTTTCAATTTATTAGGCCTTAAATATTTTAGAAATTTATTTCGACTGATTGCAAAGGTCTGTTAATACTTTGCACATAGAAAAATGTGTTTCAGTGTGAAATAAATTCTTTAAAATTTTATTAACACAAGCAGATTTAGAATTTTAAATATGAGTTAATACTTTTCGATTTGATAAAATTTTTAACATCTTATAAATTTAACTGTTGACAATTTTTCGTTGTATACTAGTATTTTCTATTAGAAAAATGTTTAAGTGAAAAGTGACTTAAAAAATTTACTAATTTAATTTCTTCTGATTTATTAAGCCGACAATTGAAAATGTCTGAATATTTTGCACATAAAAAATATTTTTCAGTGTGTGAAATAAGTTTTCTAAATAAGAGTAACAAGCAAATTTACAATGTTAAAAATCCATTTAATGTCTTCCAATTTTATTACGCTTTGAGTATGTTATAAATTTAATTCTGACAGTTTTAGTGGTCTATTACTATTGTTCACTCAGAAAAATTGCGGAAGGGAGAAGTGACAAGAAAATACTAATTTAATTTCTTCCAGTTTATTGAGACTTTTTAGTAAATTTATTTCGACAGAATGTTTGGTAATATGTTACACATTCATAAAAGTGTGTTAGTATGAAATAAGACGTTTTTAATTATATAAGCAAAAGCAAACTTAGAATCTTAAATAACCGTTTGACTTATTGCAATTTTATTAAGGTCTGAACATGTTATAAATTTAATCCCAATAGTGATCAAGTGCCTAATACTATTTTTCCTTTTTCTCCCAAAAAATGTTTAAGTTTAATGTAATTTATATATAGCCCTCTTGATACATTGACTGAGGTACATAGATAATTTAAATTGCAATCCAATTATATTGTCTTGAACATTTTACAAATTTAATTTTGAGCGGCTGCAAGTGTCTGTCAATAATTTGCACATAGGAAGAGTTTCAGCGTGAAATAAGCGATTTTTGGTTCGAATAATGTGAAAAATTCCAAAAACCTCGTGACTCCTTTCGATTTTATTAAATTGTGAGCACCTCACAGAGTTAACTTGGACAGTTTTCAAGTGTATAACAGCACTTACTGTTCACTTTCAGAAAATTTTTAATTCGATGTAAGTTATTAATGTAAGTAATTGAAATTTTGTACATGTTAGATTTTTGTTAAATTAAATTAAATGAAACTACAAATGCTTACATTTTAAATGAGATACTAACTTAATTAAATGATTAATACATTTAATTTTTTATTCTTACCCTAATTTTTAATAACTGAACTGAGATTCCTTTTAACATAATTACAGTTTTACTAGATGTAATACTACAAGATAAATTATTGAAATCATTAAAACCGTTAAAAAATCAACATTTTATTGTACCACACATATATTAGTTTTCTCAATATAAATATTACCTTTATTTCTGGTTTGAACATCACTACTAAGTTTCACAAAATCTCTTAAAATAAGTCAGCAAGTAATTATTTCCAATTTTGTATATAAACACTAGGGTGCTAAATTTCAGTATGTTAGTAATATTTAACCATTGTAGCGTATCTAACATTGAATTAATTGACGTATACCTATTACAATTATTAAAGTTATACGCATACCCTTATTCTGCATTTTCTGCATACTAACAATTGATGTTTTATCAAATAGGTAGTGAATGGTTGAACAATATTCAAAGTTCGGTTTTATTATCCCATTGTAAACAAGTATTTTAGTGTTTATTGATAAATTGCTACTTATTCTAAAAAAATATAATTTTGTCAACAGTTTCTTCCGAATCTGTTGTAGCGTACCAAGATAAATGAGACTAAACGCCTGTCGTGCAAGGGATGGTCATAAACTCAAACTTGACACTAAGTGCAGTTCTAAATCTACTCAAACTTGACACAATGTGCAGTTCTAAATCTGTAAACGTCAGTGCTATCTAAAACGTGAGGGACGAATGGCCTATAAATGTCAGTGTGACATATGCGAACAAAGTGTTCGCGAGGTGCAGTCTAGAAAGTGCGATTTGTGGCGTCACGCAAACAATGCAGACTAACTCGCCAAAAACGTCAAAGTATAAATTCGAAAATCAGCAGGACGGATGTCACAAGCGTAGAGAGACCCCACGACAAAAGGAAGGGTTAAGTAAATATCCTGGTGACCCAAATGTCCAGGCAGACAGCAATGACCAGCCCTGGTCACAATACGGTCATAAATTCTAGAATATGAAAGAATCACACGCAATGACCAGATTCGTTTTATTATCGGAAGTTATCCCAAACTTGCCTATCACAATAGGGCGAAGGGTCGGCTGGACAATGCTATTGTATCCAAAAGAATAGCCGGCGCTTCTTCCATTCAAACACTTGTTATATAAACTCGAGTAGCCTAGTTTTCGAGATCAGTAGTCCCAGATCAGTTCGATCAACTCACGTGCGCTTGTACGTATTATAAGTCAGTAACGAAAACGGGGCTACTTACAATTGGTATTTGCATGTGTGTAATATTAACGGATATGTACATGTGTATATTTATTTGTTTAAATATAAATAAAAAAAGGTTATTGTTTTCCACAAACGTGTGTATTTTACTGAACTAAATTCTACAGTAAAAATTGCTACGCATTAACTAAATTGGCAAATAGTAACCAAACTGTTAAAAACGGAACTTGAAGTTTAACTCTGAATTCGCAACAAAACCAAGATACTTCATTTCATGCATAAAATCTATTCTATTACTATCAATTACAACATTTAGGTCATTCATATTGATGTTATTATAATTATTTCGGCTACATATTACCATTGCCTTATTAGTCTTATTAACATTAATTTTAAGGTTATTATTATTACTTACATATTATTATGTTTTTCAACTCAATATTACCAAGTTCAATATTTATATTTTTATTAATTACTGATATCAGGGTATCATTGGCAAACAGGTTAATGTTACGCCTAATCTCTGAAACTTCTTTGTGGCGTAGTGTAATTCATATTCTTATTTGGGTATTTCGCCACTCTGAAAATTAAAAATATTAAATAACGAACGTTTCGAAGGACTATTTGTCCTCGTTATCAACGATTAACAATTAAAAAAGAACAAGAAACTTCGCTTTTTTTTGTTGATTATCTATACCTACTTGATACCGACTTCCAGATATTATCTTAACGAAAAGTATGGGCCTAACATAACTAGTAACTTCCGAAATTGGAAAAGCCTCTACAAAAAGCCGGCACAGTCTGAAAATAGTATAACTTTCATATGTCGCAGAAATAGTTGTATTATTCCAAAAGGGTTTAGACTCAAAGCACCATGTGTAAGTGCTCCTAATAATATCATGAAAAGAGCGAGTGAAGTTCTAGTCAGAGTTCGAATACAATTTCACAGACATAACAAAGTTATATTATTTTCTGACATAAACAAACTGGAACAGGTGATGCAAAGGGATATACGGAAAGACAATTTCAATCATGTGTACAACTCTATCAATAATACCTACATCAAAACACACACAGAGCAAAAACGTACACATTTAAAAAAGTTCCAACACCTAATACAAGAAAAACACACAATTGAATTAAATACACTAAACAGTGACACTTTTTTAAATAAAACTGTAGTTAATCTGTCTTCTAAAGAATTAAACGCCATTGACAAATTAGTTTTAGGCAAAGGACTGAACTACGCGGTGGCGCCATAACGAATTAATAAACTTGATTTAGTTACAACTTTAGAAGAGGCTTGTCAAAAAACTTACAGAAGACAGACAGGAATACAGGATTAAAAACAAAATAAGACTAAAACCACCTTACACAATCAGACAAAATATATACAAACACGAAATACACACACTAAAAACCGATAACACAATTAAAATTCTACCTGTAAACAAAGGCAACGCCACTGTACTTGACAAAACCACATACAACAAACAACTTTTAATACTAATTAGTGAGGGATAAAACACTAAACTAAATAAAGACCCAACATATACAATACAAACAAAAATATACAAAACACTTTACAAACACAAAGAACAATTTACAGATTAACACCACACTACAGTAAGCCACCACATTTTTATGGATTACCAAAGATACACAAACCAAATGTATCACTTAGGCCAATAGTTAGTTCTATAGGTTCACCTTGTAGGAAACACAGACACATAGTATAGAAACTTTAGTGTAATCTCCAGCTACAAGATCTATTTATTAATACACATTCACCAACTATCACATCATAAGAAGCGTTTAAAATCTAAAATGTACTTTTACCGCTAGCTTCGGCTACACCAAGCCGCAACTTTTAACATGTCTCACAATTATCTCAGAAACCCGAAACTTTTATACACAAGTAATACCAATCCAGAAGATACGCCAATGGAAGGCGGTGCAATTACCATCCAAGATAAAACCAACCAAAATAAACGGCCTATCACCTCTCCACCTTCGGAGAATCAAAGCAAAAAGTACTCATTCGACAATGCAGAACTTTTAAGCCAAAATAAATATTATCTCCCCGCGCAAATTGACCCAGCAAATGACACGATAGATATGGCAATTACAGTAACCGCGACTCGCAAGGTACCGCCAATATTTTTGCAAGATGCTAACAATTACCAAATGATAATTTCAGATATCAAAACAGTAGTTAAAAAAGAGTTTACAACAGCGCACCATGGATCCCAATTAAGAATTAACTTAACGGATGCTGATGATTATCGTCTGCTCACTAAATATTATTTTTTTAAACGTTTAATTCTCAGAATTATTTACAATCTGTTATATTACCATAACATTCAGTAAATTATTTATTACATGCATTATGACGACAATAAAAATAAAATCATCTACTTTAATTAAACTTTGCTTAAAACAAGACTTCTTCCTGTTTGATAAATCTTTCTTTTCCCAATTATCGGGTCTGGCCATGGGTTCTAATCTTTCCCCTCTCTTCGCCGAAATATTCATGGACAATCTAGAATCTGTCATTTTCAAGAATGATACCTTGAAAAAACATATTATCTTTTGGGGCAGATATGTAGATGATATCCTGGTACTTTTCGAGGGACCTCCAAAGTTAGCCCTAACCCATCTACAGTGGCTTAACACCCTTCATCCGAACATCAAATTCACCTATGAACTTGAAACTAATTTATCTGTTCCATTCCTCGATCTCTTGACCTCCCGTAACATAGCCTCACATTCAGTGGAGTTTAAAATTTATCGGAAACCCACTTTCACCGATTCTGTCATTCCCTTCTCATCTCACCATCCCTTATCTCAAAAACTGAGTTCCTTCAGGTTCCTTTTTAGGCGTTTGCTTCTGACCCCTCTAATAGCAGCTTCATTAATGAACTCAGTATCATAATACAAATTGCTGTTAATAACGGTTACTCACTTAACCTTATCATGCCTATCTTTCATCGGTTACAACATTCACTAACTCAAACCAAATTTTTATCTACTAGATCTTCTGACACCAAAAGTGAGCTCACCACGTTTCGTTCACTACCTTACATTTCCCCTTTTGTCAATTCTCTAAAAAACATTTTTAAACGTTTCAATATTACAATTTCCTTTTCCTCACCCTTTTCCCTTAATACTATCCTAGTCCATAACAAACATGCTATCCCCCTCCTTAACAAATCAGGTATTTATCTTTTAAATTGTGGTTCTTGCGACTCTTTTTATGTGGGCCAAACCGGGAGATCCTTCAAAAAGCGCGTGTCTGAACACATTTCGTTAATAAAACCAAATTACATTCATCATCTTGACTATAATAAATCGGCTTTTGCCTCTCACATTATTGAGAATAATCATAAATTTGACCGGGACTCCAATGTTAAAATTCTTTAAGTCTGGCCTAAGGGCAATAATTTAAATTTTTACGAAACGATCGTTGCCTCAATGAGGTCACGGAGTTTGCAAAAAGTAGCAATTATATATCCTTCCATCTAAAATTTGATTAATTGCTTAACTTATTCCATTCATCGGTTTTTGTGGCTTTGATACGTATTTACAGTTCTCACCTTGACTGACCGTTGTAGATAAACAAATAATTTATTTCATTTAACATGTCGGTCACGTTGTCTTGTGTCTATTTTAATTTTAATTGTTTGTTTATTTATGACTGTCCACTTTTGACATTAGATGAGGTGTTTACTCTCTGGGTTTTCTCCGTGTTATTTTTTTTTAGGATTTAACTGGATCAACAAACAAATTGTTATACACAGTTGTTTTAAATAGAAAAATATAGTGTCTTTAATTTTGAGGATGGCCGGAATAGCCTCCACCGACATTTAATTAAAACGTTAATCGGATTCTTCTGAGGATAACCAAATGTCTTGTGGTAGTTTTCGCATGAGTCTGTTGTGGATTTTTCGTTGTCCGACTGTATAATAGTTAGCACTTGAGCACAATTGAATGTTATGGAAGAACTTTTTAGTCACATTTTTTATATATTCACTAACAGTAGGTATACCCAGTTCCCTGTGAGTTTGATTGTTTCTCATATACCACGGAGCTTTTAATATAGTTCGTAAGATTTTATTTTGGAACACTTGTAGTTTATTTATTTGCGATTTAGAGGTATTACCCCAGACACAGCACGTGTACAGTAACACTGGTCGGATTATAAATTTATATATGAGAGTAGAACATTCTATTTGAAGAGATGATTTTTGTTAATTAGTGGATATAGTAGCATTAATCTGGTATGTGACTGGTTAAGTTTTTGGTTGATGTGGTAGCCCCAAGAGAGTCGCATGTCTAGATATACGCCTAAATATTTAATGGCCGAGTCTTTGAGATTCCATGGAATAACTTCGTTATTTATTGTTATACTGGAAGGATTAATGACCCGTCTCAGTGTAAAAATCTTCACGTCGCACTTCAGTTGATTAATTTTAATGCCCCATTTGTTAAACCATACATTGATATTATTAACCACTTCTTGAAGTTGTTGGATGGAGGTTTCAAGATCATAATTCTGAGTAAGGATGGCCGTGTCATCTGCAAACATTCCCAGAGAGGAGTTCACCGTTGTTGGAATATCTTGTGTGTAGATGTTAAACAGCGTTGGTGCTATTACGCTTCCCTGGGGAACTCCTGCTTGGACGACTTTGACTTCAGAAAGTGTCGACTGTACGCGATCTACAAATGTTCTATTTCGTAGATAGGATAACATAACCAGGAAATCCAAGTCTGATTATCTTATAAATTAGTCCTTTGTGCCATACCTTGTCGAATGCTTGGCTAAGATCTAAAAAGGCGGCTGTTGTATGATTTTTTGCTTCGAAACCTTTTTCAATATATTCAGTTACTCGTAGTAATTGGTGACATGTAGAATGGTGCTTACGAAAGCCAAACTGATGAGGAGGTATAATATCATTTTGTGTAATATGTTCGTTCAGCCTGGTTTGTATCACTTTTTCTAGTACCTTCGACAGCGTGTTCAGCAAACTAACCGGCCTGTAGCGCTCTGGTTTGGATTTGTCTTTGCCATGCTTACGTATTGGTAGGACAATGGCTTGTTTCCAGCTGTTTGGGAAGTAACCTAGTCGTAAACATTCATTAAATATAGTGGCTGGAAAAGCTAATGCTTTAGTAGTTAGATTTTTGAGGACTATGTTGGGTATAAGGTCCGGTCCAGGTGATTTTTTTATTAACAGTTGGTTAATGTAGGTTTTAATTTCTAAAGGAGATCTAGGTTTAATAACTTGAGTGTCTATTGGCATGTTGCTTCTTGTGAATTGAATTATATCGTCGATGAAGTCCTTATCATCGATGTTTATCGTAAATGTTTGCTCTAAGTGTGCTGCGTATGCGTTAGCTTTGTCTTTGTCGGACGAGTGTATGATGTTATTATAATGTAATGGATGCACATCAGTTTGTTGTCTTAAAATTCTTCTTGTGGCTTTCCACATTGTAGGATCTCCAGGTTGAAGTTCTTCTGTATACTTTTCATACGTAGATATTCTATACATGTCTAGTTCCCAGCGAACTTGATGGACAAGTCTGTTTAATTTCGTTTTCAGACGCGGATCTCTTGATCTTTGCCACTCCCTTCTTGTTAAGTTTTTTTGGTTTATCAAATTAACTATCCAGCCTGGAGGGCGTATTTGAGTGGTTTTCTTAGTTCGCATCTTAGAGACAGTAGCCTGTTGTACGCTAAGTTTGATGTTTTTACTGAAATTACAAATCTCTTTGTCTACGTCTTCTTGGGCATTAATAATTGATGAGGCCTTCAAGTTGTTGTCAAGGTTAGTTTTGAATACGTCCCAGTCTATTATTCCTTCAATCAATCTAGGGAGGGGTTGGATGTAGCTGTGAGTGCCACTAAATGTCACTAAAACGGGGCAATGGTCTGAATCAAGTTCACCGACGACTTTCTGAGTTATAGGTTTCGTAAAATTCGACTGAACAATAATATCCAGAATGTCCGGTCGATGATCTGTACGATACGGATAGTGGGTGAATTCATCTGGAGCTGCAACGTGTAAAGCCAATTCTGCTGAAAAGTTGTTTAGCTTAATACCATCTGGGTTACTCGTATGACATCCCCATATTGTGTTCTTGCAGTTAAGATCGCCCAGTAATAAAGTAGGTTCGGAATTGTAAAAAATTTGTTGAAGATCATACTGCAGTAATTTTTTGTTCGGCTGTTTGTAAGCTGCTATAATCCTGATAGTATAGTAATTTAACATTACTTTTACCGCAATCGCTTCTAGATGGGTTAGATTAAAATTTGGGGGAGAGTGGTGCTTAATTTTAGATTTAACAAGTATTGCAACCCCTCCTGAACCAATTGGTGCAATTCTGTCGTTTCTATAAATGCTGTATCCTGGAATTTTACATTTTTCACTGTTTACAAGATGAGTTTCGGTAATACAAGCTATATCAACGTTATTTGTGGCTAAAAAGGCTATAAACTGGAGGCGGTGTGATTTTATGCCATTGGCATTCCAATTGACACATGTTATGTTATTGATAACTAGCTTGTTATTTTGATCCATATTGAGATAATAGTGGTAGAAGAGATGTTGTGAGAAAAGCGATAATTTTTCCAATGTACGGTTTAATAGTGTCAATTAAGGTTCTAACTATATTTGTTAATATGTCACTTGAGGAATTTTGTTGAGTGCTGCCGATATCAATAGTTTCAGTTGGCTTTTCCCATCTTCTTGGGGGTAGTTTTCGCCGTTCTTCAGCCGTAGAAGTAGAAGCGATGGGGCTTAAATCCTGTGTATTTATTTTTTGTGTTTCCCGGTGGATAATATTCGATGTTTTGTTCGTTTTTATGAAGTGCGGACAACCTCTGTAGTTGGCCGGATGTTCTCCTAGACAATTGACACACTTTGGTTCCTCGGTTTTGTTTTTGGTACAGGCACCAGTCCAGTGATTTCCAGTACATTTGACACACCTGGGCTCCATTTTGCAATAATTCTTCGTGTGTCCGAATCTCTGGCATCGTTTACATTGGGGTACGTCTTGCGATCTTTTTCTTGGCTCGACTGATATGATGCAGTAACCAAGTTTAGTTAGCTTAAGGATTTCGTTTGATGTATCTTTTTTTTGCAAGTCTACGGCGCATAATGGAATTGGCATTCTCTGCTTATTGTAGATTCTAGCCACCATTTTAACAGAATATTTAAGGCCCTCAAGTTCTCTTTTTATCTCTTCTTCAGTTATAGATGTGGGAATATTTCTAAGCATAACTGAGAAATTATTCGACTAAGGATCTCGAAATGTGTGATAATTTAACTTGATATTATCGTAAGCAGTAAGTTTACGGAAGTCTTCGATGGAACATAAATTAATGCGTAAAAACTTTCCTTTAAATGAAGTGGTAAAGTCTTCTTTAACCGTTTGTTTTATATCTGCTAATACTTTTTGGTAATTTTCAGCCTGATGTAAAAATATTGGAGGAATTTTGGGTTTGGTAGATTCCTCGACGATTTTCTCACTGTCGTTTGGGGTCTGATTGGGGCAATGTTCGTTTGGCTGTATTTCATTTTGTAGAGCGTAGTATTTATTATTCGTTATTAAAGTGTTTGTATCAATAATGTATCTTTTATTACTCTCGGAGAGGTCAGGCGATGTATGCGTTCTTTTGTTTTGTGACACCTGCTGTGTTTCCATAGCTTCTGTTGAAAGGGATCCGTTTTTGTTATAAATTAATGTCGACGGTTTTATGGCAACGTTATTTGAATTTTTATTGGTGACATTACCGGAGTCAGCGGTAATGTTCATATTGGTTGTAATAATTTTAAGACCGGCAAAGCCGGCAATTAGTTATTTTAGCTTATTTATCCGTGAGGCGTTTGAAATACGAATATTTTAAAAAGCGCAAAAAGTTTTATCACTAGCACCAAATGCACGTTAACGTCTGCACTCGAGCACATCTGACGCGAAACTTTTTCCCCCGTGTTTTTATAAGCTTTATCTTTTAGCCTGAAGATGGTTTAATATATAAACCGAAACATGTAGCGTATGTACAATATATGTTAATTTTTATGAGGAAGACAGTGTTTACTTTACATTAATTTACTATACTTTCCGCAATCCAGAAAATTCAAATCTATCTGTGATTATTAGAAACATCCCTATTTTCATCACAGACAAAGAAATATTAGACGAACTTTCTTCGAAACAATTTCCCGTTTTACGGGTAACCAAATTGTTGAAAAATAAAAATAGATTAAAACGCCTCTGGTTAATAACAAGAGACCCCTTAATTAAAACGTAACTGAACCGCTCTACGCGTAGCATAAATTTGCATTGGAAAACTACAGAATTAATAAGTGTAGAGTATAGACAATACATCTCGGAATTACAACCACGAGATCCTACGAAAAGAATACTGAAACAACAGCCTCAGATTTCCACAATCAAAATGAATAATGAAGCATACGCATGAGATCAAGAAAAGTGTGATGTTTTTGCTACACATTTGGAATGCACTTTTACGACGCGAATCGCCGATGACAATAAAGCATTTGCGCAAGAAGTCTCTGCAGAACTGGATAATAGCTTTCCAAAGAATCCCGGATTAATTGTTCCTATTTCACCTAACTAAATACAGTCATTTATCAATAAGCTCCTCACTAAAAAATCACCGGGACACGACCCTATTCCTAACATAGTCATCAAAAACTTTCCTGCTAAAGCCATGACTTTTCTAACTATTATTTTCAACGCCTGTCTAAGAACGTTATATTTCCCAATAACTTGGAAACATGCTCACGTGTTGATATTCCCAAAACTAAGAAAAGACCATAAAAATCCATCCAACTACCGTCCAATACGTCTTCTTCCCACAATCTCCAAATTGTTCTAAACAATCATCTCTGATCGCCTTTCGGCATTTTTATTAACAAACAATATCATTCTTACATTTCAATATTGTTTTCGCAAGAAACACTCTACGATTCACCAACTATCTCGCATCTCTCTTTGAACATAAACAGCATGTCGTAGCACACATTCTTGATGTCGCACAAGCGTTCGATAGAGTTTGGACCCATGCTTTACTCTACAAAATCTACACTATCTTCTATGCATCATCAAATATTTTCTGACAATGCGTTCAGTTGCAGTAAGGATCAATTCTTCCCGTTACTCAGTTAAACCTATTAGTGCTGGAGTCCCACAAGGATCTATACTAGGCCCTACACTCTTCAATATATTCGTTTATGATCTACCAGAATCAACCAATTCAACTGTAGCGACGTACGCTGACGACACAGTGCTACTGTCTC
Source organism: Agriotes lineatus (assembly GCA_940337035.1). Taxonomy (NCBI): domain Eukaryota; kingdom Metazoa; phylum Arthropoda; class Insecta; order Coleoptera; family Elateridae; genus Agriotes; species Agriotes lineatus. The sequence continues at coordinate 151,417 of CALNHX010001102.1, forward strand.
AAGACTATGATATACTTAGGGCAACGCCACGGTTGCAAGACAGTATCAACATAATAATTTCTGGATTCAACAAATGGTCCATCAACCTCAACGTTGGTATATGCGAGGCTAAGATTTTTACCCTTCGTAGGCCAGTAACACCTCCAAACATCGTCATACAACACCAAGATGTAGTAGAATCCTACCGACGGCGCCATCAAATACTTGGGGGTTTACCTCGACAAGAAACTTACATGGGCATTCCATGTCAACAAGAAGCTTAACCAAGGTTACACAAGGCTTGCGATGATGTATCCAATAATTAATAGAAAATCTTCACTTAAGCAAGAATGTGGAATATTGATTTATAAATCTATTCTTAGACCAGTTATTACATAGGTAAGCTTGTCAAGTGTGGGGAGTAGCGTCAAACTCACAAATTAACAAACTTCAGCGGTTTCAAAATAAAGTACTGTGCATAACTTGTAATGCTCCCTGGTTCATACGGAATTTACAAATACACAGTGAAGCAGGTATATACCAACCATGGAAACTTTTATCAAGAATACAACGAAAAAGTATTTCGGTAACATAACAGCGCTCAAGTGCAATAATTTACACTACTGGAGTTAGAGGTATCCCCACTAGAATTAAACGCAAACTCCCACAGGATATTTATTTATCAAGTGAAAGTGAATAATTAACGAAAATAGTCAGTGCAACAGTGAAATAAAATAAGTGGAAACAAAAATAAACGAAAAGTGATAGTAAGGGTTAAGGCACTAATCAGCATCTGATAAATATGATACCTGATCAAATAGCCATGTACAGCGAGAATATGCTGATCTGGCTTCAATCTATTAAAAAAAATAGTTTCCATAGCCACCCCTTATATAATTTCTTTTTGAACACACGATACAAGACATTATGTGATAATAAATAATGCGGTACTAATTAATGACTATTTTCCATGAATATTTTAAGTATTACTGTGTAGAATATGGATGTGTTATTTGGTCACCATATTACAACAATAATTATAAGAATTTGATAGAAAACGTCCAAAAAAATGTTTACGCTTTTTACGCTTCTTTTATTTCAAATTGCATGGGGTCTATCCTCTCTATCTACCCTATACTGAATTGATTAAATAGTCTAATTTCTTATTCTAATTCATTCACGACACGGTCCAATGCCGGAAGTCGTTTGTTATCTAATTTCTTAAGTTTAGAAAATAGAAGAGCTTTGCAGTCATGCATATTTATATTCAAATTAGTTAGATCAGCTGTAGATTGTGATACCCTTTTATCGGAGCTGCATTTTCATGAACCCTCACACAACTCGAGGAATACCTTTGTTTTTTCAATCCCGAATTACAGAACGAATTATGCCTATAATTCGCCAATGCGTATGTGTTCGATTTGTAACAACTTTTCGGAGGTAGATATTTATCGTTACAGTTTAAAACAATTTAAGTTTTATGTAAATAGAGCAATATCTCGTTAAACGCATGCTATTTATATTTTATTTATAATTTATAATAATTGATTTGTTAGTTATTTTGTTTTGCAAGTACTTTAGCAACTAGTTAATATATAGACCTATTCTTATTTTTCTTAATTTACAAGTATGTAACATAGTTATCTAATATTTATGTCAACTATAGTTATAGGTGTTTTTCCGTCTCTAGTGCTCATTCTTACTTGTTTGCCTTGCCACTACCATACAATCCAACTAGTTAATACCTTACTGTATGTATTGTACATATTATGTATATTTTGTTTAATAGTAGCCTGTAATTGGTTGATCTGTTGGCTACTTAAATAACTATTTAAATTGCATGTATTTTAATTGTTATACTTTGCATTTTGGCATGAGCGTAACTTACAATAAAGTATATTCGGTAACTTCTGATATTGTCAGTTATTAAACCAATGTGCTGAAATACGGTATTTTCAGTGGTAATAGTAATATGGTACAAAAAGATATATTAACTTACTAAGTCAAATAATTTAATAAAGACGCCAGGATCGAAAAAACATTGATTTTGGTTATACAGGGTGTACCAAAATTCATCGTGGAAAAAACAAACACGGATATAGGTTACACTGAAGTATTGCTATTCCCAAAATATTTCAAAAATCGGCAGGTACATTTTCGAGTAATAATTTATTAAAGTGTTTCGCAAATAGTAGTGACACGCCACTGGTACGTAAAATAACTTGAGGTTATTACACAATTTTCAAGGATGACTTCGTTCCAAACCGAGTTTCTTATCGAAAGAAAAAAAATACACAGGTGTTTTGTGATTAACTATACTATTTTAAAATGGATTTTACAATCAGTCTTGTGGTGCTTTTGACGCGCACGTGTTTAATAAAATTGAAAATGGATCATTTTGTAAACAATAAGAGGTTGATATGATTTTAATCCGGTACAAAGAATTCGACAGCAATCGTGTGTGTTTGCAAATGTTAGATCTTCAATATAGAGACGATCCTGGACTTGTGTTGCAAATTAGGGGAGCATTTCAAACATTGTTTGTAAGAGTGGACATTAATGTGTGTAAAAAAGTGATTTAATAGGAATACTTCTGCAAACCGGTGAGTAATTTTATTATTAAATTAATGAGGCAGGCGGAACAGTCATAGGCGTCGTTACAAGAGTGGTTTCTTCTTTTATCCCTTACTAGCTTAAACCCCGCGGCATATGCCGCATTTAAAATGTAGGACGAATTTAATAACTTTTGTTGCACTAAAGAAAGTTTTAAAAGCACGCTAGAGATTGGCAGTAAGGAAAAGTTCCAAAAAATATATTTTCAAATGGAAAGTCTCTGTAAAGGAAACGCTTGCCCCTGGAAGGCGTCCTAATTAATATGACGTTGTTGGAACGCAGTCAAAAAAAAATCCGGAAAGAATTAATGCTCTTGTGACTTATGAGATTATATGTGAGAATTATTTGCTCCACCGAAATAATTTTCAGCTGCCTGCAATCTGTGTTTCTTTTCAGGTTTAAGCCGTTGAGCGCCATAAAAATATAAATGCGGTAACTCAAGTCTCCAGTTACGCTGTTACTGATATTGTTAAATAACTCGATTAATTATTATTTCTTTGGCATTTTAAACTGGCATTATTATTATTATCTTTATAATAGCAACCATAAGTAACTGTTTATAATGTTTATATGCTAGCGAGTTAATTTTCTTCTTAAATCGCTAGTGAATTAATAGTAGATTGCTCTACAAGTTAAGAAAAGTGAGAGTTTTCCAGCAAATGTAAAAGTTTTACGTGAGCATGGAATTTTCCAATGTGTTAAACATGCAATTTTTCCGTGTAGTTGACAAAAATATCTTTTTAAATAATTTTGGTCAAAGTATGGAAGCGCAATGTTTACTGTACTGTATAAATATAAATAACCAATATACATTATAGAATACTTGAAAATGGATGAATCTGTTATTAATTCATTTAGTTTCAATTTAAACTGCAGTGTTCTATAGCAGCTACTTGGCGCATTCGGTTACTTATTTAAAAATAGACCTGCGTTTTTCACATATCTCAGCTGTCGTGCTTTTAAAAACATGATGTTTGTATTTACTTATTTTACAGTACTGCAATTAAAGGGATAATAAATAAATCGATCAAATATTTATTTGCTTTTATTTTATATTCCAATACCAATATAATACAAAATACTATTACTTTCACTTATACTACATAAAGGGCAATGCCATTCAGTATTAGGTACAGATGTTAAGCCAATAAAAATCAGATAAAACCATTCCACGGAACAGTGCAAATTACAGCAAGCAATCATAGGCGTTCCATTATCAGGACCCTTACACAAACAATATATACTGTTATCTTTAGTTTGCGTGGCTACGAGAGCAGTGGTCCTTGTTTCCGTACTACTACTTTTATTACAAAACATTAAATTTGTACCATTATTAACATTTAACGACTCTTTGAATACATTCCAATCAGTATTAGCTGCAGCATCCTTAACTGCTTTATTTGTGAAATATTTACCGAGAAGTAGGGCATCCAATACCCAACTGAATTTTCAATCCCGGGATTTCGGTATTGAAGTAATTCTATCTGGATCCCGGTATTCAATACCAGGATTGCCGGTGTTCAAACCGGGATTCCCTGTTTTCAGTACCGGTATTTCCAGTATTCAATACCGGGATTTCCGGTGTTCAATACCGGGATTTCCTGTTTTCAGAACCGGTATTTCTAGTATTATCCATATATATCATAGGCTTGTAGGTGTATAATAGGTAAATATGCAAGCAACAGTGACAACACAACTGAACACAGTTTACGCCGTTTATGGACACATCTGCTAACTGCTACTACCCTGAACCATACTAATTATTATCTATCAACATGTTTCTCCATGTCTGGCGCCGGGTAAGGCGACTCGCAGACTCTGCGAACTGCGACGCAGTGCACACAAAAGCAATCCCAAAAATATCGAAAATTCCGGTATTGGGGAAAAATACCGGGATTGAAATACCGGATAAAAAAATTAGGGATCCCGAGATACCGACATTTTGGGATCCCGAGATTGGATGCCCTACCGAGAAGTTCTGGCATCATCACATTGTTAAAAAACTTCATAGCAATAGCGCTTTCTTTTTCCCAAAATACCTCATTGAAATGTATTCTTTCACGGAAAAAATGTTTACTACTCCATACCACAAAATCACAGTAATTAACTCCAGTAATAGCGAGTTGCATTTGTATCTGGTAGTAGTAGCCATGGTTATGATCTAATTTAAATTCTTCATCCTTTTTTTTTGTACACCTGAACATTTTAGAACATTTAGGTCATCTATGCCAATGTCCTTTGCGCAATAAAGACACTTAATTTCGACAACCCCCATTTCACCACCAAAAGGGCAAATTCAGATTACTATTTAAAATAGCATCTGCTTTTCCACTTAGATAACAAATATTATAGATATTAACGATACAAGTTTGATTATGAGCATCTTAACGAAACGAGTTTGATTGCCAAAACGAGGCGGTGAGCCGAGTTTTGCGGAAATCAAACGAGTTTCGTTGTGTGCCATAAGCAAACGTGTATTGTTCAATATTTTATCTTCATCAATAAACTCTGGTTCACTGTATAAAAAGAGTGCGGTAATATTCATTACCGCACTGAGTGCGGTAATATCTGTCCATTACCGCACTGAGTGCGGTAATATCCATTACCGCACCCAGTGCGGTAATGAAGCTCTTAACGATACTAAAATTAATTTGGTTAAGACGCTATAACAACACGGATGAAGATAAAATAATTAACGACACTAACTGTAGAGCAATAATATTGTAATGTTAAACATATACAGTGTGTCCCAGGATTGATGTTACAAGAGGTGAGATGGTCTAAAAAATTTTGAATTTTATTTTAAGGTTCTGGGATTCGGTCCTGCTTGGTTTGAAAAGAATTTTAAGAATATTTTCAGTTTTTGAAAAACAAGTAGGCCTTGACAGGAAAGCGAAAACTATTTTATTTTCAGGTAAAGTACCCTTTGTGTTCATGATACGGCAAAATTTTATTAAGAAAAATTGTTTAGAATGATAAATTATGGCCCGATACAAAATTTCAGAAAGATCTGCCGACTTATAAAAAACCGTTATTTTTGAGATAATTGTATGTTAATTTCAGGTAAACTACCCTTTTTGTTCATGATACGGTAAAATTTTATTAATAAAAGTTGTTTAGAATGACAAATTATAACCCTATACAAAATTTCAGAAGGATCTGTCGACTTAGATTAAAACGTTATTTTTTGGATTAAACAAAAGGCTACTTGCACCACTCACAGATTTAGGTAAAGTTGTGCGAGAAATGTGTGTTTTATCATAAAACAAAATTATAATCAGCAAATAATTGTTGTTAGTCATGGTATAAACAAAACAAGTTTAAATAATAATTACAACGCTTAAAACGTATTTGCGCATGCGCCAAATTGCTACGTCACTTTACAGTTGTTTTGCCGCGCGTTACTGTACTAACCCCGTGTATTAATTCAGTGTTGAGTTCTGCATAATAAGTTTTGTTATGGAAACGACGAAAATTGTTCCTAAGTGGTGTATAGTGCCAGGCTGTGTAAATACAACATCAAGGACCCCCGATAAATTATTCTTTTATGTGCATTTGGAAAGCAAAAGGCGAACTTCATGGATAAAGGCGGTGCGACGTGATCCTTCACAGTTGTCAAAACATTCTTGTCTGTATGTCTGCGAAGATCATTTTAACGTAAGTAAATTAAGTCCAGTAAATTTTTAATAAGTATGTACTACTCGGTATTATACATTAGTACTTAACCCTCCAGTACCCGTTCAAAATTCTAAGACATCAGTACCCGCTCCGGTCTCGCAGTCCGACACCCCTCTGCCACCTCCATAAAAATAATGAGATATCTTATGGCATTAGTTTCTTGTTCACTAACGTCTTCATAATCAGATATTTCCTGTTCAGTGTCACTGTTCATTTCCCTAGTTTCCACTAAATTATCTTCGTCAGACGATGGCACATCATCATAAAACGCGTTGTCGACATCCTCCTCCGCTATTATATCTCGCATCGTCTGTTCTAGTCGCGCCTGTTCTTTCTCATAAAATCTGCCATGACCATAATAATGTTTTAGTATAACAGTGTTACTAAAAATACAGAAAATACTTCCTTCTCCTCGCATTAGTCGTATATCAAAGGTAAAAATAAAAACAACTCGGGTACCCGCTTCGGTCTCTGAAACCGAAATTATTAATAACTTTTAAACCACTGCACGCACAAACTCAAAACTGCACACGGATCTTCAATGGCAATATATAGGAAGGTAGTGAAATGGGCGGTAAACTAACGCTAGCACATTAAGTAATATACTGCATCATGTGTTTGCTCGGTCTCACAGACCGTAAACGGGTACTGAAGGGTTAACCTACAAAATTGTAACAACAAAATATTGTCTTACACTTATTTTATATTGCAGTTGAAAGAAGACATGGAGAACTATGTTAAGTTTAAGCTTATGGGCGGCCAGAAGAAATTAAAACCAACTGTAATCCCACATATTTTTGCTTGCCAAGCAGATAGGAAGCGTGCTGCACCTAGAAGCCCTCGAAAAGCTGCTGCAAAACGTTCGCAATGAGCAACAATACAGGAAATTTTATCTGCTGCTACAAGTATCAACACTGAAATTTCAGAAGCTGTAGAGATGTCAGAGGATGGCAATGTACCAAGTACATCGACTTCAAGCATGGAGATTTTTACTCGGGAGCAGTCGACACAAACTATTTCACCACCACGCAAGTATTACCGAAGTGAGATAATCCAGTGCAATTTAGTGACTATCAAAAGTATAGCATGTTCCCCATTTAAGTTAAGTGTAGATCGTGCTACATCTCCAACGTCAAAAGGCGAGACCGTCTCCAGAAAATTACATTTTTCCAATTTTTCTAATAGCAATTCTGAAAATGATGTTACTTCAAAAAAGAAGACATTTGAAAAACATGACAGTTTTACTTCAACATCAGAATTTGATAGTTCATTTTCACTATCAAGCGAAACAGAATATGATGATGAACAGAACGAAGTAAACGAAGAAATAAAGGAACTTTCGTCTAGGAGAATGTTAAAGTTGCTTCCTCTAAAGTCGAGATATTACATGGGTCTTCCCGAAGATTGTTACTATATTATTAATTTACTTCAAAAATATAATCCAATAACTGTTGTTAACATATATGTGACACTTAAAAAGATTAGAACTGGCTTGCCATTTTCTGAACTCGCTGATGACTTTGGAATGTCCGAAAGCAATGCTAGTAGAATATTTGCAAAGTCAGTTACAATATTAAGCAAAAATTTAAAACGATTCATTACGTGGCCTATAAAATCAAAAATAAAGGAATCATTGCCTATTGCATTTATAGCTTATTATAGTAACGTACAATGTATAATCGACTGCTTGGAAATTGAAATTGATAAGCCAAGCAATTCAGTTCACCAAAGTCTAACGTGGTCAGAATATAAAAAAGCAAATACACTGAAGTATTTAATATCCGCCACACCAAATGGAATAATAAATTTTATATCTACTGGTTATGGAGGAAGGGCTACAGATGCAATCATTGTAGAAGAAAGTGGCTTTCTCGAAACATTGCCACCTGGAGCTGCTGTTATGGCAGACAGAGGCTTCAAGCACATAGAACATTTGCTGGTAGAAAAGGGATGTTCATTAATACGACCGCCTAGTGTAGATATAAATATAAGAAGCTCAAAAGCTGATGTGTTAAAAACTAAATCAATAGCGAGTCTACGAATTCATATTGAACGTGTAATTCGAAGATTACGAGAATTTAAAATATTAAAACCCCATTCGTGTTTCAACACAAACCTGCTTAAATACACTGATCATATGATTGTTATTGCTTGTGCATTTATAAATATGCAAACTGCTTTAATTAAATAAATTATTAGGTACCTTTAAAACATAGTTTTATTTATTAAGTATGTAATCTGTATTGTACATAGAATGTTACACATTATAATCAATGCAGTAGCTATATCATAACTCAAATGGATTAATGACAAGTAGAAGGATCACACTAAAAAATTTGAATGTTTTGGAATTTACATTTTTTAGAAAAAAAATGATTTTTCAATCAAATTTTAGAACATTTTAGAAATCAAAATTATAATAAGTGGTTTTTTCAGCCACAGAATATTTTTACATCATGTCACACACCAAAAATATTTGTTTACCTACTATATGTATTAACAGAAATAGAAAACAACGCTTTTTTGTTTATTGTAAACAAAATTAAAGCTGGTACATTCAAAACTGAAACACAATTATAATAACTTGCAGTGACACTGTAAAATTTTACATTTATTACAATATATTACAATTCTAAATAGCTATTTAAGTCACAAGGAATGTAAGGACCTATTAACATTTGGGGTAGGCAAGTACAAGCCAAGACGAAGTCGCGGCTTGTTGCCTGCCGAAAATGTTAATAGGCGATACATTCCGAGTTATCTTATTATATTTTTCCCGCTGCTTATCGAAATTTTCCTAGATTTCTGAAAAAATCGTTTGGTTTGTCACCTGTCACCAGGATTAATTTTTGTGAGTCGTGTTACCTATGAGTGTCACATGTCACATAAACACTTGCAATTTAGAAACAAAACGTCTAAATCTGCATCTTGCTTTGCTAATTTTATTATCCTAAGAACTTAATAATAGTATTAAGTTCCGTTGTCAAGAAAAAGCAGCAAACAAATATAATCACCGACTTACACGTTTTGTTACTAAGGCTGTATCACTGACTTACAAGATCAGCAGCGGGAAAAATATTAAATATTACTTAAAAATAGTTACACGCTTATCCCTAACAATAAAAATTAAAAATGCAGTTATTTGTTCGCAGATGCTAATAAAATAGGAAAAATATTTTTTTTCCAAAAGTTCTCAGCTTCTAACATTGTTTGTTTAATGTAATTTGCATCATAGCCCACAGAAATAAAATTAACTTTTTGGTTTTTTTCAAAGTTAGCATCTGCAACAGCAAAAATGCAATACGATTTATTTAAAAAATGCATTTGTATTTGAGCTCTATACTTGGCCGTAACTTTATTTTGTGATGTTATATAGTTTGACACTGCTTTGTCTGTAGAGGGGCACTTCACTTCAACAACGAAATTGTCACTCACTGCATCTGGTGAAGCTCCGAAAATAGGGTGGTTCTTTGACAGTACAATTCCCACAGAACTTAATTTGGTCTTCATATTTTTTTCGACAATTTGTAATACCTGCTTTTCTAATCGTCTACCCCTTTCCATTGCTTTGGTATCCCTCAGTTTTGTAACTCCAATTACCTGTTGCACAAATGAGCCACATTCAGTTTTGCAATGTGCAGCATTATATAATTTCGAGGCGGTTATCCTCCCATATCGTAAACGATGCCACAAACTGTCTTCGGCTTGCATTAGGGTACAATATGCAGCTTCCTTGCACAAATCTTCATTCATGTGCTGCTTGGTGAAGGTGATGAAATCATCATATAGGGCTCCACCACTGCTAACAAATTTTAATAATAAACCGTACAAATCCAGGCAGCTATACTTGGGTTCTTTAAACAGTTTAAATATTTCGCCAGCTGCTTTGTTTTGTACTCCTAAACGCATTGCCTCCTGATAAAAGTTACCCTGATCTTCTTCAACGGGTATACCCCCAAATTCTGCCACAGTCAAAAATTTTAGCGATGTGCCCACTTTTGACAGTTGCGACTTCTTCCAATAGCACTGGACTTCTGTGGGTGCGGGTTCTTCGCTCCTCCTATGCATCCACATAAGTACTGCTACAGCATGCGCTTGCATCCACCTGTAAACATTTTTTTTTAAAATTTTAAAACAGATTAATAACAGATTATTATTAAATTACCAGCTGATGCAGCGCAGTCCAAACATTCCACTTTCTCTACTTTACTCTGCTTTTCATTTACTTGTAACACCACATTATAGTTTTTCGCTCTCACTCGGTGTTCAGGACAAATTCTGCATTTAACGTTGCACAATTCACCCTCTCGTCGGAGCTGCACATATCCTATGGCTGAGTCACCGTAACTTTCACGTCCAGCACTAACAACAAAACACCAGAACTACAGAACTAATTCTATTCAACATAAATTAAAATAACTAACTTGAGTTTTAATTTCAATGCCAGATAAATATTTTAGCTTACAACTTATTTTTTACTTTTAAAACTTACCTATTCTCTTTAACACCACGAATTTCACAGGCAGAAAAGCAGTCATTGTTTAATAGGATTGATAATAATGAAAATTGTGCAGTGCGAAACGCATTGATTGCCTCTGTTTTTGCCAGATAAAATTTCCATGCAAATCTTAGGTTATGTCACACAAAAGCACACAAAATTAAAATGGGAAATATAATAACGAATACTCACTTTTCTACAACAGAAATGAGGGTTTCCTTCTTCGTAAACTAAAGGCCAGCTGTCAACACGACGATTTTAGCCCTGTTGCCAGATTTACACTGTACGAAATAAATTTGTAGAAACGGTTTCAAAATGTACCAGATTCGTAGAATTGTACCAGGTCTGGCAACGCTGCTAATATCAAGACCACGCCCACAATCGAACTACACATAGACCAGGCGCATGCATGTTTGACCTTGGGAAGTGTTCTGCTTTATTATAGAGTTATGATTATGATTATGATTATGATTATGATATTTAGGAGTTAATTCAGTATGGCCTTAAAATGCTAGTTTTAAGGATTAATACTTAAAAAAATTACTAGAAGAGAACATACGCCCCCAATAATGACGTCGTACAAACATGTCACATATGTGAAGTGAAATCATATTTCAAACGTTTTCTAGTCCTTCGAAATCGAATCGCCTCTTGAAAAACGAAGAATCTAGAGCTTCAGCTTCAACTATGATCATGAAAGAAACCGACCCAAAAAAGTCTCCTCATCTTTGTCGTTTGCTTCTGGGGTTTCAGCTTCGCCATCGACATATTGTGCACTATCTTCAGTACTATGGCTGGATTTATAAACAGAATCCAATATTTCCTGAAGAATACCTTCACAATCATTGATGACCTAGAGTAGTAAAAACAGTTGTTTCCGAGCCAGTTCATTTTAATGAAAACAGCATGTTTTTTATTTTTTAAAAAACTAAATGATGTTTTTTCTTCTTATGAAAATGATCAATTAATTAAGTTTTCCTGTCGTGTTTCTAAATATTAGCTATGAATTTTTTTAAATAAAAAAATGGTCTACGAAAGGCAACACCGTTTTCTTTAGTTGTAAGGGTCTGATTACCTATGCACTATTTTCTGCTAACATTCGTCTTACTTTATTTAGTCTAACCATAGATTGTGCTCTTTTTGTTTTTTGCGTTTTCCATAACATGGTATTGCTTTGCCCATAATTGAAAACTAGAGATAATTAAGTGTGTTAGTGTTATAATAATTTATTAGGGTCAGGTTGGGTAAATGTGCAAACACGTAACGATTAGGGTAAAAGGGAAAGAAGGCTATTTTTAATTAAAAATAAATTTATTGTAAAACTGTAGTTCTAAGCGCTAGTATTTGAGATGCAGTTTAGCTCAGAAAATATAGAAATACGAATGTACGAAATTTCGTACTGTTCATGAATTATTTTCGGAATCGGTGTAAAAATATGCAAATTGAATTTCACATTTTAGTCACAACTGAAATAACTCAACGAAACTAATGTCAAATTTTATGATCTGCCAAATGTAGAACGAACACAGCTATTGATAAAGTTATACTAATAGGTACAAAATAATATGAATGTCATAACAACTACCCTAATAAAATACTAAAACAACGTAAACCAAATTAGTTTGGAATAAGCTGTTATAATCCTTGCTAATTATATAAACTTATAAACTCCAACCACAAGTTCACCAGACTGCAACAATTCACATCGGGCGTGTGGTCGCTTAATTTTTATCGATCGATAAGAAGCTAGCCAAAACAATAACATGTGCGATTAGCCGGCAACGTCCCGCCACCCGCGGCCTCCTGACCGTCAGAAGTGTTTAAAATTATGCCACTGACCCATTCATTTAGACTGGTTGCAAACCTAACACCCAGGGCCGTTCCTAGCTTCTTGGCCGCCTGCGTGAAAAATAAAATAGCCGCCCCCCCCCCCTCCAAGCAATTAAAAAATATACGTTAAAAAAATTATTAATAACAATTTTATAAAATAAAATAAAAAGAAATACTCCTATAAAATAAAATTGTACAAATACAAAAAAAAAACAAATACAAAGTTTAATATCTTAGAATTTAGCTTTTCTAGCCTTGACAGACGCAAAAGTGGTCACAAGGTTCTTGACTTCAATTGCTTCTGCCAAGTATCTCTCTATAGATATAATAGAACGATCTGACAATCTTTCTTGCTTCATGGCCGAGCGTAAAAAGTTTTTAATTATTTTTAATTTTGAAAAAGACCTTTCTGCTGACGCAACTGAGACAGGTAAAGTCAGTAGAAGTCTTAAGGCAATTGCTGTATTTGGGAAAGTCGCAAGTAAATTATTTGTAACAATGTAGTTGAGAATTTTAGATGGTGTTTCAACAGATTGGAAATGTAGTTTTAAATTTTTTAATTCATCACTTAATTCTACGGCGTTTACATCAGCCTCTTTTCTGACAGTGTCTTCTAATTTTAAGGATAAATCTGTACAGTGTTTTTTCATTGAATTATCGTCCATAATAGGAAATTCATAAATCACTTTGAAATTGTCACTGTAACGTTGTAATTGTTCAAAACGTTCCTGTATAGATACTTTGGCGGTATCCAAAATAGTCAAATAAAAATTAATCTTACAATTCAACTTTGGGTCAAGTATAGGCTCATCAGGGGTTTCATAATCAAATTGTCTTTTTTTTCGACGTGGACGAATTATATTAGTTGGGGGAAATTCCGTTGCTATATCAAGTTCTTCTGTAGCAAGTATTTTTGCCTCTTCTATAAACGCTACAAAACTGTGGTCATTTCTTTTCTGTTCCAAATAATCTACTAAATTTTTTAACGCATTTGAACAATCTTTTAGATTTGTATTCACACCTTGAAGCATCTTACTGACGGAATTAATTTTAGACAGAACATCATGCCAAATAATTACAGAACAAACGAATTTAAAACTATTAATTTTTAAGGCCAATGCTTGGGCTTGTTGTTTGGTGTTAATGTCGCGTGATTTGTCATTTACAAGTTCTTCTAGACTATCATAAATTGTCCCTAATTGATATCGCAGAGGTGTAATAGCTTTAATTCTACTTTCCCACCTAGTTGAGCTAACAGCTTTTAATGTGAAATTTGGTACATTAGTTTTAAGTACATTCCATCTATATGGCGAAGAAGAAAAATATGTATATAATTCTTGTATAACATTAAAGAACTCCGATGTTTGCAAGGTAACATTGGCAGAATCATTAACCACTAGATTTAGGGTATGAGCAGCACAAGGTACAAACATTGCTCGAGGATTGATATTTAAAATTCAGCGTTGTAATCCTACATGTTTTCCGCGCATATTTGCACCATTATCATAACCCTGTCCACGCATATTGTAGATATCCATATTAAAATCTTTCAAAAGTTTTATTACAAATTCGTATAAACCCTCACCAGTCACATCAATAATAGGAAAAAATCAGAGAAAATGTTCAAACATTTTAATTTGTTTATTATCATCTATTATAACAAATCGAACAACGAATGAAATTTGTTCGGTATGACTTGAGTCTGGGGTTGAATCTAGAATAATTGAATAGTATTTTGCTTTTGACAATAACTCCCTAATTTGTTCTCTGATTTTATTTGCTGTAAGTGAGATCAATTCATTTTGTAATCTATTTCCTAAATAATGAGGCATACGTTTATGTGAAATTTTACTGATTTGAATATTTTTTAGATGTTCCGAAAGAACTGCATCAAATTTTGCAAATGTTTCAACCGTCTTGAAAAAGTTTCCATTGTTTGATTCGAATAATTTATTGGATGACCCACGAAATGCTAAACACTGTCCTACCAATAATAATATAATTGCAACAATACGTTCTAAAACATTACACCAATATTGTTTCAAATTAAAAATACGTTGTTCTTGGTGATCGATTGTTGTGTAAGTACTCAATCTTTTTTCTAATTCAGTCCATAATTTATAATTTTGAATATGATCAGTTGATCGTTCGTGTCTGGATAAATTATTAGATAGATGTTTCCAATCTGAAAAACCAGCATCTGTTAACTGAATATTTTTGGTCCCAAAAATTTTGCAACAAAAGCAAAAAACGCAATTTAACTTAATGGAATAAATTAGCCACATACGAGGTATTTTTTCACCATTTGCTAATGTTCGTGTATAATAATGAAACGAAAAGCGCCCTTGTTCTGTTAAAGGAAATGAAAAATTTTTTTACTTGTGTAGGTCCCATTTTTACTAATACTTCAATTGTTGAATTATCAAGTGATTTAGGCCATGAAGCTGGATCTTCTAAACTCCCACTTTCAATGTCCTCTGGTTCTTCTGGAGTACAAGACTCTGCCGAAGTCGATGGAATCTGTGGCTCTATGGGGACGACTTGCTGACTGTCGGGCGTTGAAACAAAAGGATCTCCAGCCGTGCTTCCACTTTCTTCCTCTGCTCCAGGAGTTTTCAAAAATTGTTTTATAGATCCCCGCAACTTCTCTTTTTCAGTTTCTTTAGACAGTTGTCTTTTTCTGTAAGCGGCTCCAGAGAGTCTTTTAGTTCGTCGTCGTTCCGAGCTTGACATCTGAATAAATTTAAAAAAGTTTTGTTTTAATTTACTTCTAGATTACAGTCTTAATAGACTATCAAAGCAGCTATTACGTGAAAATCATATAAATTAAAAAAACATATCAATAGCTTACCTTTAATAACCAGGCTCTACAATACACGTTTTATTATGATGAAGTATGATAGAAGTAATTGAGTAATATAGATCTTTAATCAGTACCACAATATTTTATTTCCATATAAGGGCACAAAAATAACAATGGGTCTCAGTATTTTACACCTACATATTGCTTCCACCATTCACAAATGAACGCATTTTTTCGTCGGGTGATATTTATACCCTCGGTAAAATACGTCACCCGGGGATTTACTTGAATTAGTACGAACCAATTCGGGACTTCACAAGAAAGATTTGATATGATTTTACAGATTCCTATCTTAGTTTTTTGTCGTATTTTGGACATTGGTTGATAGAGGGTGCTAATTATTTGAAAGGGAAAAATGAAAACACAAATTATTGGTAATAGTTTCAAATTTATTATTGATTTTGTGTTAAAATATCTGTAATAAACGCAAAAAAAAAACAAAAATTGTGATTTCGACGAACAATAAAGTGGTGTTTGTTTTTTGTTCGTGGTTTGCATTTTTCAGAGATGTTTTATCCTCAAATTACTTATTTTTTTTAATTTAAATTTGTATAAAATCGGTTTCGAGCGGCCGCCCCTTGCAATCGGCCGCCTGCGTGATGGACCCGCAACACCCCACCGGTAGGTACGGCCCTGCTAACACCCTACATTTGAGGTGCATGCTTTTCAGGACGAGAGAGCACCACTTACTAAGTAAATTTTAAGATCGTCGTATTTTCGCGACTAAATCGCCACCTTAAGAACTGTAGATGGTGTTATAAGAAGGGATATAATTAGTTTCCATGCAAAATAAAATTGAAGAGGGAAGACTTAGCTGATGGGGTCACATCAACAGAATGGAGAATGCAAGGCAGGTTGTAAAGATATGGGAGGGAAACAACCTAGAGGAAGGCCAGCCAAGGTGTGGAACGAAGCAGTGGTTGAAATACAGGGTGGACAAATTTCGATGTTTCATACAGAATCTCGATAACTATAGGATATATGAAAAAATTTAACCCCCCCCCCCCCCACTCTCGATCACTTTTTTCGAGAAAAGCTTAATGGTGCAAGCCACTCGGTTTTTCAAAAACCAGTTTCGCATTTCGAGTTATGTCATAAAATTCTATTTTTTATGTGGAACTCCTAGTTAGCTGCGCTATCATGAGAAAGAGTTTTTTCACATTCCAGTGATATACAGTGACCGCTAAAAAGTCGGTATTAAATCAGAAAACTCATTTTTATTTTTCAAAAAAATGTATACTGCAATAATTTGTGCTTGTCTGAAAACCTAGCCCCCCATCAGATATACCGAGTGGTTTTTACAGTTAAAAATTGGCTATTTTCGAAATTTTCAAAATCCAAAAAGTATATTTTCGATTTCGATGTTTCATACAGAATCTCGATAACTATAGGATATATGAAAAAATTTAACCCCCCCCCCCCCACTCTCGATCACTTTTTTCGAGAAAAGCTTAATGGTGCAAGCCACTCGGTTTTTCAAAAACCAGTTTCGCATTTCGAGTTATGTCATAAAATTCTATTTTTTATGTGGAACTCCTAGTTAGCTGCGCTATCATGAGAAAGAGTTTTTTCACATTCCAGTGATATACAGTGACCGCTAAAAAGTCGGTATTAAATCAGAAAACTCATTTTTATTTTTCAAAAAAATGTATACTGCAATAATTTGTGCTTGTCTGAAAACCTAGCCCCCCATCAGATATACCGAGTGGTTTTTACAGTTAAAAAATGGCTATTTTCGAAATTTTCAAAATCCAAAAAGTATATTTTTCGGAAATTAAGAAACATTTCAATGAGATGAGCGTGTTAGCTTTAGCTAACTCAACAATCTCAAGGCCAGAAAACAACATTTTTTCTTTAACTTTCGCAAGCACTGCATTTTTCATTTTTTTAATGTATGTATGTATAATCTGTAACCTCATTTTACCTTGCGGTGTAGAGGTTGGTGCTTTATGCGCTGGCATCTGGCGGTACAATGCTCAACTTGCCCCGGATTCGGGATACAGAATTGGAGCTCGCCTTTGGTGCTTGCACAGCAACCATTGTATGAGGTGTGTGTCTTGGTGATGTGTTGACCTTGTTACTCTATCGTCTGTGGTTCTGATTAGAGCACAGTTAATTTGGTGCCGAACTGTGGATGGTCTCGCCGATCCCGACTCCAATTGCCAAGGCTACGGAAAAATTCCGACCCCCGCGGGATTCGAACCGAGGACTTGCTTAATGCAAGCCTTGCGCTTACCCAACTGCGCCACTCGGCTTCTTTACATTTATCAAAATTTCACATACCAAGGCTTAATTTTAAAATTTTTTTTAGGTGAAGACTTTAAAGATTTATAATTGGAAAACGCAATAGAAAATGTTGATGATTCCTTTAGAATTTTTTATTATTTATCGAAAAGTAATGTTTGCATAATTTGTACGTTTTTGGTCCAAGGGGCTTTTCAGGAAATAGTACATTGTGTATCTAGTACGAAAAGCGTAACATTCCCAGACGACTGTGAATATTGTTGGGCGAGGAGAATTCACGAATATTCTCTGCCTAGGCCGGGAATATTATTCCTGTACAGTTTTATTGTAAATTACCTAGCAACTACTCATGTAATGGAATGTTTGACTTTGCTCAACAAAATTTTATCAATAATGTGTCAGTTCTAGTACGATTGACGAGAAACTTTTTTTTTAAATCGGCAGTGAAGAACGTCGCAATCGTCATTAAAATACGAGAAATCGGCAGTGAAGTAATCCATTGTTTTACGACTTTTTGTAGGCGGCGGGGCGATAGGTAAACGTCAACCGACGTCAACATCTATCCTACAAAAGTTGGTTAAAATGTTGTAATTTCGCGGTTTCTCGATTTAAAACAGCATAATGTACTCCTCGACACTGAAGTTTCTTTTTATCGCTCATGTGGTTTATTTCTCTTGGCCCTACGGGCCTCGGCAACTAAATCCACATTCGTGAAAAAAGCTAAACTTCAGTGCCTTGGTATACAAACTACTATTCAATAATAATTAATAGGTATATATTTAAATGGCTTGTAAAGACTTTAATTTACCCCTCTTTATGAATTACTTTCTAATGCTTTTCAACTACCTCTGAGTTTTGATTTTCCAAAAAATTCCAAATACATTTTTTCCCATTGGATTCCAACTTTTTCGTGATCAGATCACTGTATATCATGTGGGGCCGACTAATTCATTTCTACTGCCTTATAGCAAAACTCAGAATGTTAGCTTGTCATTTAGAATATACCTATAAACAAAATATCTGTCATTGCGGTGTTAAAATACCGACCGTTTGATTGACAGAATTAATCACGTCATAAATTTGGACATATGGAAAATTATGTTATTAATCATTTATCAGAAAAGTTTACTCTTGATAGAAGTTTATGCATCTTCTCAATCTAAAGAATCACTAGCCAACATTTAAATATCTTCTTTTGTATACGGGGGAGGTTCAAATATGTATACGAAAATGGCTCAAAAATAAAGTACCCTTATTTTTCTATTTTTGATCACAGTAGGCTACTAGTTTGCAGTAAATTTATTTGATTGGTTTCAAGATATTAAACTTTTGTCTGTACGGTAATAGTCCGTTACTTTAAATGGCAACCATTACCACACTGCAACAAACCACGAACGTTATGAATCATAACAGCCTTAGATGTCTTAAAATCGTCGCTCTACGAGCTTGGATTTCAAAACAACATCTGGGCCAGTTATGATACAACATTCCTAGATATGTTAATAGCTATAACAGTTATAACAATAACGCTATTATGAGGTAGTATAATTAACTAAAATTGGAATCGGCCAAAAAATAAATAAGATACAAGGGTGTTAAGGTGAGAAATGAAACACACGCAAGGGTGTTAAGGTGAGAAATGAAACACACTATATAAACGTTTAACTGTCAAATTATTTTTTGGCAACATGAAAACAGGAGCTTCTAATTTTCAGCGAACACAACATACGTTTTTGTATTTGTAATATTGGTTCATTTATACTTATATTGACTTATATTGATTTTGCTTGGCATATCAAACAGTTTATTTACTACAAAAAAGACAGCATATTACGATAAAAGACAAAAAGGTTTTAAGTACAAATGTTTCTATTATAAATAGTATTAGTTACGTTTCTAATATTCAAATTTTGACCAGTCCAGGAAAATGGGTTTTCAAACATTTGCCAGTTTTTTCCCGACTTTTGGGCATATGATCCACATTGCAATTAGGACCAACTCCAAAGGAGCGAACTTTGAAACGAGCAGCACAAGAAAACAACATATGACTGGGGTCAAAGGTTAGGTTCCTTACTAGGGCTGTTATATGTCCGTTTTTACAACGTACTGTACGCTATTTGAAGTGTCCGGAAACGCTTCGTTTTCGAGATACCATGTTAAAGTTTTAAAAAAATACCAGACGCCCCTGAAATAAATAATTTAAATATAAGTGCGCTAAAACATCTTTAATAGCAGCAATAAACCCGAATAAACCTTCAAAGTTTCACTAAAATCGGCCAAGGGGTTTTTGAGATATTGGAGCATTTTAATTTTTGTCTTAACAGGTTCAGAGACGTGCAAAAATATGAGCTTTAGTTTTTTTTTGAAAACGAAGCGAGATACGAGAAAACTCAGTAAACAAAAAGTTCCATTTTTAGTTGCTTTATTAAAAAATATATAAAAATTGTAAAAAATCGGGTGGGCGTTATTTTTTTGAAAAAAACCATCGGCATGACCCGTGGGCATGCCCCTGGAATTACTAGATCAAGTGTAATAGGTTCAAAAGATGCCTCATAAAGTTATAAACAAACTAAAAATTTTATTAAAGTCGCCCAAAACGTTTACTTTTGAAACACCCTATATACTAAAACAAATCCTTATTTAACCAGGAAACCCTAACTAACAACTACCCCAATATTACAATATTTCCGCGTAAGAACTGTAATGGGTAGCTACAATTTATCATATGTTATCTACAAATTTCAATTCATGGAAGAATCAAATGAGATAACAGCTACAGTGTGTGAACAAGAACTGAAAATTATTGATAGAAAAGGGCAAAGGTTTTTACCTTTTGGTGCTAAACCAGTATTAAATACACTTCAAGATTAGAAAGGATTTCACGTGAACAAAGTTAAAGAATTTAATACAGTTTATAATTATCGAATTTGTATTTTGTTTACAGGGAACTTCTGCATTGGTAGAACCACAGTCTATAAACTAACTATATAGACTGTGGTAGAACGTCTATTAGGGGTACCATCGTATCGTATCGTATCGACTTAAAAGTACCGGTTCGGAGCAGTATCGTATACAAAAGTACCGGTACATGAAATACCGGTACACAATCAATCCGGGATATTTTCTAAATTTATTTATGCCACACTTCGAATCCTAGTATAGCAAATTGAAGTTTAGCAATAATAGTGGCGTAACAATCAAGAAATCAACAATTGAAAAATGAGTATTAGAAATACATTTATTAAATAGTATACATATAAACGCTCAAAAACTTTAAAACTAACATAAATATAATAACTGAAACATTAAAAGTATACAGGGTGAGTTTATTTGAATATTTAGCATGGGGATCTCGGAAAGTATTGGAGATAGAGAGACGGTTAAATGCGGAAAGAATTGCAGTTTTACGAGCTCAATTTAATGAGCTTTTTGTTTTTTGGAAGATATGCAAGGCTAACTAGATATTTCGCAAAATGATTTTTTTCTAATTTCGTTCGGTGCCTATAGCTCTGTTATTATTGACTTTAGAAAAAATGTGTAAAAGAAAAAGTTTTAGACAATTATGTGCTTAATAACACAACCAAATTTTTATGTAAGCTATAATTTTTGAGTTATGACACAAACTTGTTTTTTTCTAATTGAAACTATAGTAGGCCATGACTTTATAAAAAAGGCAATTTTTCAACGATTGTAACGATATACCACTTGATATAGTTATTTTTATAAATAAATAAATTATGACCATTTTTCTCTTTTCGTTTTCGAACTGTTCTTAAATTTGTAGTTCCATCTGAACTTTTAACTTCACACTGACACAGTCTGCATTTTCCTCCAGAATCTGTCTTAATAAATACTTTCTAAACGCTGCTGGTTGAAGGTGGCATATTTGTTTAAAAAACACAAGACAAACCACAATTTCACTGAATAATAAAAGAAAACTGATAATAAAAACAGAACTGTTAATTAATTTACGGAACACCCACAGCGACCGCGATGGAGTGACGAGTAACACAATAGTGGCAATTGCCTTATAGGAACAATTTTTTATAATTTCGGGATTTACCGAATTTTGCTGCGATATCCTAGTGAGAAGTTGCTGTTGCTGTTATAAATAGTTAAACTGAATAATGAAGTTCTCTTTGGATATTTAATCATCACCATAAAATTTGTTGGGATACATGAGAGCTCCAGTTCACCAGAATTAGTCATTATTTTGCAATTCATTAATTAAAATTTTGCTGTACCTGTCGAAATCCGAAGCGTAATACGAACACAGATTAAACAGAAACATTTCGGCTCAGCAAAATCATTTTGTTTTGATTTTTGTTCTTGCGTTTGTAGAAGCTGAAAATGACTTATTGAAAGTTATCTACGTTCGACCATTTAAGACTTCATGAACTGTTGTTCAATAAAAGTAATATTTGCACATGGCTTAGGTTTTTTACCCTTGAAGAAAAAGGGCATATTTTGGACCTTTTCCCTTTGGTTTATTCAAAATTTGTAGTTTTAAAACTTTTTATATTAAAAATAAAAAATTTCATTAAATAGTCAAAAGATGAATTATTTCTAGACAGGCGGCAAAAATCGAGGATCGGTCCTGCCGATCCGATACTGACCAAAAATAAATCGTATTGGATTGGATCGCTGATGAAATACCGGTACAAAATATCGAGTATCGGAAGACAAAGTACCGGTACTTCAAAATATCTGATCGTACCGCACATCCCTAACGTCTATTTGCACGTGTGAATTATATTTGACTATCTGCAACGGGAGGACTGGACGTTTCTACAGTATACGAGCATTATTAGGTCATTACGTATTAGGATTAATGCAAATTTAGAATATCGCACTTTTGCAAGATGAAAAGTAACATGTGTTGTTTTAAATTGTAAATTCTGCAAAGTATGACTGGTTTAAGCAGAAATCAGCCCTGCCACAGCCTTCTAAAGCTATAATAACGGCCCTAAGTAGCAACCGTCTAGATGTGAATAAAGAATAACTAATAAAATGAATGCGTTCTTTTGTTTCTGTCAATCATATTATTTACCCAAGTGCAAAATATCTACCACAGACTTCCCTGTGCGTCAAAAACATTTGAAACCCCGTTTAAGTCAACAAGCAACCTGATTTACCTAAATCCAAATACCTACATAAGCATTATGAACAATTACCTGTGTATTGAAGTTCGAATTAAATATGTCCGATTTACAATGCCGATAAAGAAACACCGAACGCCACTTCTTCACCACACGTGCTTGTCATTGCTAACCTGCAGCTGACTGAAACCACAAGAACAGCGTTGCCGGTGCCTCCTAAATAGTCGTACCAACATTAGGAAGAAATAAGTACCTAACATAATCATACAAATGTTCCTTTTTTATTTTGCAAATTACAAGAAAAACAACTATATTCTAAGAATATCTGTCTTTTTCCACATGATTCTACGCATGCAATAAATCAACATTTCTGTAATAGTGTAAAAAATGTTATAATTTGAATTTTCTAAAATTTGGTTAGAAACTAAAGATTGATTTTAAAATTAAAATGTCATATGTACTATATAAGCTTTATAAAAAATCAGTTAATTTAAAAAACACTTGTGTATTGCCTGCTTAAACTCTTTGATAATTTTCTCGACTGTATCCCGTTTACTGTAAAAATAATGTAAAAGCAAAGGCCAATCAGAATCTTATCAAAATAAGATATAGTATGATCAGAAAGTATTTTCATCTGGTCTGGCTATGGAATAGTTCCTAATTTTTAAATGCACCTATAACTCACTTAAAAATCAAATGCCATGTTGAAATTTAAGTACTATATGAATGTAGTTGCATTCATAACTTGGGAAGTATTCCATAGCCATACTACATTAAAGTAATTTTTTATCATACTTTAGATCCTTGGTTCTCAAAGCGTGTTCCGCGGAACACTGGTGTTCCGCGATGCACTTTCAAGTGTTCCGCGAAAAATCAAATGTACAATTCGATTAAAAATTGTTTGAAAATAAAAATCAATTCAATGTAAAATTTACACGCACTATTGCGGAAATATAAAGCGGGACACTAAAATTTGCCTAAGTTAAATTGTCGTAATGAATTCATTGTCGATGCTATCCCAAGCTGCTTATATTGCATTAACCACTTCTTTTTGGTTCATAGGCATATGGTAGATAGGATTTCATAAACAATTAGGAAGGCAGAACTGCAATATTCAAATAGTGAAATATTGCCTTACACGCTTACAGGACTTGTCCCGGTTTATATTTCCGCGACTGTACCATTCGGCTTTGTATGAATAAAAATATCTTTCGGGTTAAAATTACTTCTTGGAAACATAAAATATTATTGCAGTTATTAAAATTCTGCTTAAGCCGATTGTAGATTAATTGTAGATTCCACAATTAAAGTCTGACGTCGTTACGGATGTCGGGCGCATGCGTGTTATTCTACTCTTTCGCTAGGGGGAATCCCCTTCGGTGAATTAGTTGAGAAACGAGCCCGACATCCGTAACTACACTTTAATTGTGGAATAGACTTTAGACAAAGATCTCTCTACATATAATTTAATTAAAGCTATCAATATATTCGCGTGTTAATGTGACTCATATGCAATTCAAATTTTAATTCTCTTAATTTGCATTGAACATTGAACGAGGCACAGAGCGGGTTCTTAAAAGGAAGAAGTGCGCATGAACACGTATTTACGATAAAACAGATAATCGAGAAAACAACACAACAAAATGCAGAAGCAACGTTTGCTTTTATAGATCTAGAAAAGGCATTTGACAGGGTCCCAAGAGAAAAAGTATGGGAAGGTTTAGATAAGAGAGGGATAGAACCGAAGCTAATAAATGCAATAAAAAGTTTCTATACAAATAACGTTAATCATGTAATAAGGAAAAACTTGAAATCGGAAACTTTTATTACAACAGAGGGACTTCGTCAGGGAGGAGCACTGAGCCCACTGTTATTTAACATCTTTATGGATGGCATAATTAAAAAGCGTTCAGGAAAAGTGACAAAGTTATGTGTAGGATATAGAAAACTGCAAATAATTACAATATCAGAAGGAGCTTATGCAGACGACGTGGTAGTAATGGCGGAGAAACAACAAGATTTGCAAAAAAATTTAGAGATTTGGAAAAGCACACTAGAAGAATTTGGAATGAAGATGAACTTAGAGAAGACAATGGTTATGACAGTGATCAGACGATTAAAATCGAACTGGAACAGAAGCAGATACAACAATTGAGTACAGTTAAATACTTAGGAATAAATATCGAAAATACTGGCAGACAAGATACAGATATTTACAACAGGGTCAAACAGGCAATAAAAACCTATCACGCGTTAAGTAATAGCTTTATAAATAAAAAGGAAGTATCAAAATCAACAAAAATGAAAGTATACAAAGTTGTATACCGACCGATACTAACTTTTGGAAGTGAGTCTTGGATACTGACACAAAGACACAAGAGTATGTTACAAGCGGCAGAAATGAAATACCTAAGACGTGCGAAGGGCGTAACCAAAGAGGACAAATTAAGAAATACCCAAATACGTGAAGAGCTAGATATTATGTCAATACGTATTAGAATACTAGAACGTGCGTAGCCAGTCTACGTCTGGCTAACAATAAAAATGCTTGCTTAAGCTGGTAGCCAGCCTACGTCTGGCCCAGTATGCGGGCCCTTCATGCTGCGTATTGCGGCGCGATCGGCATGTGCGCTCGCCACTGGCTTACGGTCGGCATGCGTTCTTATAATATAAGATATAGAAGAAAAACATTTAAGTTGGTGGGGACACCTGCAAAGAATGAAGGAGACAAGGCCAATGAAAAAAGTGTGGGACGCAAAAATAATTAACAAAAAAAAGTGGCAGACCAAGGAAGACGTGGGAAAAAGTAGTAGGAGAAATATTAGAAAAAAGAGGATCAACATGGGTAGAGGCTAAAACAAGAAGGAATGGACTAAATTTGTTTATAGATTGTAAATATATTGTACACCACACACCATTTTTGGTAAAGTGGTTTATTGATTATATATATATAAAGGGTGTTTTTTTTAGAGTGGGAGAACTTTAAATTAAAATAAAACACAGAAGAATGTTTTTAATATCCATGAAATTGGCTTTATTTGAAAGATAACTTTATGGCATTTATGTTTGAATATGATTTCGGGCATGTGACCGCCGCGGCTGGCGTGTACTTGACGTAATCTGGAGGTCCAATTTTCACACACTCTTCGCAGTAAATCAGGCTGTATTTCGGCAATAACGCGTCGAATGTTGGCTTCCAAGTGCTCAATTGTTTCCGGTTTATCGACTTAGACATGCGACTTTACATATCCTCAAAGAAAATTATCTAACGGCGTCAAATCGCACGAAAGAGGTGGCCAGTTAACAGATCCATTTCGTGGATCCATTTTGTGGCTCTTTTAAAAGTAGCACTTGGAAGCAGGGGGTTGCCAATCACACGCTGCGACACGATTCCGTTTCTTTTTTGCTCTATAATCATGGAGTGTTTTTGCGAACATTATTCTGTTTTTTATTGCTCTTTTGGTTTCAAAAAGGTTAGCAATCCGCGCCTCCTGTTTTAAAGTTTATGCTGTATTGTAGATGTTCCGCCTAAAAATATATCAGAGTTTAGTGTTCCCCGACTTCAAAAAGTTTGAGAACCAAGGCTTTAGATTATACATTAACGAGAAACTAATAAATATTACATGATTGTTGTTTTTTTATTAAATATCTTGACAGGATCTACTTTATAACAATTTTGACATTTAGTTAAACCCTTTCCTAGCACGTACTAACTGGTAACTTATTTCGGTACCTACTTACTTTTTATCATGTTTAGTTGCGAAAAAATATTTCAGCAGCTGCATTACTGTGAGAGATTGAGATGATGTTTTGCAAAAAATTGGAAGCAACTTTTCATAGCCATCAAGGTTTTTGAAATTAGAAATATATCTTATAGCATTTCATTTGATAAGGTGCAGAGCTGGACAGTAATTAATTACGTTTTAATTAAATTAATAATTGAATTTATTTTTGTTTATTTGCCTTGGAATTGAATTACTTTTCAAAATGCGGTAATTGTAATTGGGAATTGCCATTTTTGTTAGAAAGTACATGAAAATTACTTTTTAAAAGTAATTAATTACTGCATTCAATTATTCAAAATTACTGTAAAGTATTTAAATTACTTTATAGGTATTTGAATTACTTGTGGTAATTCAAATTACTGGAGGGTAATTGAATTACTTTGTGGTATTTCAATTACTGAATTACTGACCTCGATAGGGTGCTAAATCTCCAGAACGCATAAATAAGATAAGGTCTTATTAAGTTACATATTAAGCAAATCGCAGGGTTTCCCCGCGCAATATAAGCCTAATTTATTATTTCCTCTGACGAGTCGAATAACAGCAACTTCTGCATTTTGTATGACGCGTCCACGAGCATTAGTGCGTGTATCTGTAGCTTGTAATATTGAAACTAATATTTATTGTGAAAGACGCTAAGTGTAAGACGCTATAAGAATATTTGCGGTAAGTACATTACACATTACAATACCTACGGTAAAATAATAATTTTAAATAGCTTCATTAGACGATATTGGTTCATAATGATTATTTATTCATTTCAATTTGCTTGTTTTAAACGATCCGTGCAAGTGCAACAAACCTTAAGTCCAGAAAATTACGTTTTTGAGTGAAGAATTGAATTCAACGGTCAAAATCCGATAATAACATGTAAACAGCAGAAAACACATATAAAATGTACCTAATTGCAAAATCCCATGTCTGGTTGACTCAAAAATTCATTATGGCGTATGGTAATTTTAAAACACCACCGCATAAGTTTACCGCATTTTTGCATTGAACATTTTGTAGATTATCCATTCTTTGTCGCTTTCTTGCCTTGTAATGCTCGTATGCTGCTTTGTAAACTGGCACTAGTGCATAATTTTTATGGACTGCTGCAGCATGTTAGCTTCGATAATTACGAGACATTCAAATATTGGCTTCTTAATGATTTTACACAAAACTCCATTTAGTTTTTTAAAAGAACAGTGTATAGTGACCCAATTTACGTAATTTCAGATATTTTATTGCCCTAAACTTAAAATCAATAGGTATTATTAAAGATGTTAATAACATTTTGAAATTTGAACTAAACATATGAAAGCAACCTGAGCAATTTAATTGTCGAGCGTTCACAGTAATTTTCTTATTCGGCGAGTTCAAAAAGAAATTACTTAATGGTTGGCCATGGAATATAAAAGTATTGGCAACAGAAAGCTTTAGAATTCATTAACATAATCACTGTTGTTGTTGTCATAAGTTTATATTATACGCTGATATCGCGATTGAAAATTTTAAAAATTGCCATAAACAACCCTTATGTAATTTCTTTTTGAACACATAGTATAAAAGTCGCTTGAATGTAAAAATGACTTCATTGTTACGTGCTTTAGCAAATGTCTTTTGTTTTTGTATCTAAATTACGAATTCTTATTTCAATCAGCCGTTTTCAACTAGATTTATCAGTCATCTGTCAACTTTCAACGGTCCCTGATCAACATCACATTGATATGTTGTTTTAAAATTTCAGAAGTTACCTAATACATTTTTAATAACTATTTGTATTACTGAGAGGAAAATGTATCATTCCCTCCCGCAGATGTAGTTTAGTTCTTCAGAGTTTGCGAGAACAGTTTATTGTAATCATGCAAGGGATGAAATGACGTTTTAATCCAGAGTTATACATACAACACTTTTACATTTTATGATGAGACTATCACTTATAATCAGCTGCATTCAAAAATATTTAAATATGAAAACCAGGAGGCTAGTTGATTTATTATTAATCATAATCACATTGTCTCCCGTCTCTAATAACAACGGCAGTCAATGTATTATATTCCCTCTCACTGCCATTGGAAACCAACCAGGAACCCAAACGTATATTTTCCCTATACCCCTAACAGGCGACAGAAAATGTCACTTTCGTATAAAGGGGTAAAAAAATAATTTTCGAACAGAGCCAACAAAAAATGCTCAAGTTGCGCCAATTGGATCGTTCTTCTACAAAATCTAAATAGAATTTTGCTGTCAAACACTTAAGAAATCCAATGCTCCACCCTGTATACTTAGGTGAGTTACGTATTTGCGTCATTCAGCCTCATTAAGCGTATTTAATAATAGATTGTTCTACAAGTTAAGAAAAGTGAACGGTTTTCAACATTTAATTTACGAGCAAGTGATGCAAAGGGAGTGGATTAATTTATCACGAACATGGAAAAATCACTTTTATAACATATTCAGCGTGCTATTTTTTCTAATATCATTACAAAATGTAGCCAAAATTAAATTCGACATTTCTACATATTCGATTTTTTTTTTATTGGCAGTGAAGAACGTCGAAATCGTCAAATAAAATACGAGAAATCGGCAGTAAAGTAATCCATTGTTTTACAACTTTTTGTAGGCGGCTGGGCGATAGGTAAACGTCAACCGACGTCAACGTAACCTATAAAAGTTGGTTAAAATGTTGTAACTTCGCGATTTCTCGATTTAAAAAAACAATGTACCCCTGGGCACTGGAAGTTCCACTTCAATCCTTGTGTTGTTAATTTGCTTTGGCCCTTCGGGCCTCGGCAACTAAATACACAATCGTGATAAAAAGCTCAACTTTAGTGATAACTTATGTGGAAACTAATATAAAAAAATATATAGATTTGAACTTCCAAGTCCCTATACCTTCTTACGGAAGGGACTTTGTACTAAAGTAAATCGCTGTCCCATTTCTTTGGGACACCCTGTATAATTGTTATCCTCGAATTTATTTATTTACTTACATCTTACTTCAAAACAAACTAAAAACTTTTGGTTTTGGTGAACGGTGCATGTAGCTAGAAGATTTAATTATCAAAAAACCTTCAAGAGTGATAAAGTATTAGATGGATTCTTTTGTTGAAGTATTAGGTTACTACTAGCAGTCCAGTGAGACAAATGTCTCATTTAATAAAACAAAAAAGACCGTTTTGCAAATAGAACGCCTATTCACCACACGTACGTATATGACGTCATTGTTGGTAGCAAACTACCAGTCGCATTCGCCTTGATAAAATTTGCCTAGCATCTAACCTAAAAAGTTCGGATTAGGATAATTAAGATAATAATTAGTGTTAGAGACTGAAATTCGGTTCCTGACCTGACATGACCATTCCAAACATATAACTTTAATAACTTTTTTCTCTATCTCTTACGGTTTGGCTGCTGAAACAGCGTCCCGGACACACAAAACAGCGTCCCAGACAAGCCTATTATATATATGGATAGTTAACAAAACAAAAAAATTAAGCATCTTTAGATAACGATTACGAATCGACACGACACTAATGATAGTTGCAACTTGCAAGAAAACTCTACTAAATACAACTATGACAATAAATTTTATTGAAAGTAATTGAAAGAGTAATTGATGTTGTACAATTACAATTACTAAGTAATTAGTAATTGAATTACTATTTCCTGTGAGTAATTGAATCTCTGGTAATTAAATTACTACATTGGGCGGTAATTGGTAATTAGTAATTAATTACTTTTTAAAAGTGGGCGATATCATAAAAGAATGCAGACCAAGAATGAAAAAGATCCAGATAAGCTACAAAAATATGCAACCGGCAGAAATATCAGAATGTGCGTTTTCTGGCGATGTGTTGAATGAAAATTGTGAATTGTGTGAATGAAAATAAATACAAAGAAAATAAAGATCCTAATTGTTGCAAAAGAGGAAATAGGTACATACTCGTACATAAAACTAGATTACGTGCAGATAACAAAAGTGAACTCCTTCAACTACTTGGGCACTGTGATTAATAGCAGCGGAGACTACGAAAACGATGTAGATAACAAAATAGAAGCGAAAATGAAACTGTAACAGTGAGGGTTTATCAGCAAAAGAGAAGCGTCCAAAGAAACAAAGTTGGTAAAACTCAAACCGGTGTACACCCCAACATTATTATACGGAAGCGAGACCTGGATACTTGCGAACAGGCTCAAAAGCAAAATTCAAGCCGTGGAGATAAAGTACTTAAGAACTGTAGATGGTGTTATAAGGGATAGAATTAGTCTCCATGCAAGATAAAATTGAAGAGGGAAGACTTAGCTGATGAGGTCACATCAACAGGATGGAGAAGGCAAGGCAGATTGTAAAGATATGGGAGGGAAACAACCTAGGGGAAGGCCAGCCAAGGTGTGGAACGAAGCAGTGGTTGAAATACTGGGTGAGTAGAATAGGGACACTTAGCCCCCACCACTTTTAATTGATTCGCGGATTCGCGGTTTAATTCGCGGATTTATTCGCGGATTTCGCGGTTTTAATTTTAATTGAGCTAATTAAATTGATCTAATTAAATGACCCAATTAATTTTGGGGATTGCTCTAATTAATTTTGATATGTGCTACTGATTAAATTACGCATTAGCTTCCGATTAATTTGAAATTTTTCAGATTTTTTTTCTAAGTTCAATTATCGAGAATTGACGTCTACGTCAGTTCCTGACAATCGAGAAGGCCAATGTCAAAAATATTCGATAGGTAATCATGTTTCTGAATTACTTTTTCTCCGTCGGCGCCTACGCATAAAAGTAATTTCTTGTCTGTCAAATTACGTAAGTTGTCACTTTTATGACGTTTGAAAATAAATATATTTGTTACAAACGAATTAATACTAGTACAGCAACACAATAGTAGTAATTGGTGCATTTGTTGCAACTAAATTGAAGAACAAGTCGTTGTAAATATACAGGGTCTCCAAAAAATATGGAATATGCTGCATATCTCAGTAAGGATATACCATTCCATATGTGTTTGCATTAGGGATAGCTATGATACTTAGGTTGCACAGTGATCAAATTTCTAAAATGTCACATTCAAATCTTTACGTGACATTCACCACTGTCATTTCTTGTGTGAGGAAATAGTTAGTATGTTACACTTCCTTTCTAAGTAAGAAACGACTTCCAGGATTGGACAATGTCGTGATCGAGGTCGAACAACTCAACGTTTCGCCCTCACAGAAGAGTTTCGTCTCTGGCATGGTTTACACGTGAAGTTACCGTGCTCTTCTATCTCTTCCCTTGCAAAAAGAGTTTCGCCTCTGGCGTGGTTTACACGTTAAGTTACCGTGATCCCTTCGGTCGGGCTCCAAACTATCATCGCGGGCTGAAATCGCTTACCTTGCGCCCTTGATATATAAACTACTATTTGAACATACTTTATGTACTTAAATTGATTTATGTCTTTTGTTTCTGTTTATATTTACTTTATTGGGTTGTGTTTGTATATATTTAGTTTTTTTCGTTATTTTGCGAAATCTACACGTATAGGGTTACCCTCCTTTACTTGTGGTCCTGTCCTTCATAATAATGAATTATTTTATTATGATTTAATCATGTCCCGATTTTGTCAAGCAAGCTTATTTATATCGTGGATGTGGGCACTACTATCATTCTTTACTCAACTCTAGTACTTTGCTCTTCATTCCCATACCAAATTTATATTTTTTAAATCGCTGTAACGAATCATTTATGTAATTTTGTGTACCAATTTTATTATTTCCATATTACAAATTATTACTAGTTCCTTTTTGAGTTATTCCCGTTGAACCCCACTCATCGCCACTCCTCAGCGATTGTTCAATCTTCTACCTGAGAAAGACTAGTTAGTTACTGAAAATCAATTTTAAATAGCTTTTAAGGAGATTAAAATAATTGATAACTCATTAATTACGCGTTATTTTTTATTATTATAATATTATAGTGCCCCAATTGAAAAGATTATTGGCACTTTACCAAAGACGTGTATATTTTCAAATGATATTTTTAGAGAAAATCTGCAAAGCCTAACTTGGCAATATAAATTTAAAAACAAACATTTTATTTACTTTGTATAGTTTACCGACTAATGCAAAACTTTATTTGAGATATAAGGGACGGAGGACTAATTTATACAGAAGCACGCAGTTACAGAAAACGTCACATTTTTTGGGGTTTTACACCTTCAAAATTCTACTGAAAACAAAACATTGGTATACATTGACGAAGCATGGATATATCAAAATCGGTACACAAATCTGATAAAAAAGCAATCCAAAAATTATTTGAAAGGAAGCGATTTGCAATTTTGCATGCGAGTTATAATTTGAGATCCCTACATTTTAGATTATATAAAAATCTCCTGTTCTAACTTCATTACTTATTGCAATCTGTAATAATTTTTGACAGATAGGAATTTTAGTTGTGATGACATTAATGACATTTAGTTTAGTTGGTTCATCACTTTAATAAAGCGGTGTTGCTTCCAAAGGTAATGTGATATCAGATATTTATGGCCACCCGGTAGTTATTACCTAATAATAATAAGTATGCTTGTCATTTACTGATACAACATCATCCTGTATTTTTAAACAGGCCACTTCTTTATTTTTGACAGCTTCTTTTAAAGAAATACCAAAGACCATCAGATATTTATGGCCACCCGGTAGTTATTACCTGATAATAATAAGTATGCTTGTCATTTACTGATACAACATCATTCTGTATTTTTAAACAGGCCACTTCTTTATTTTTGACAGCTTCTTTTAAAGAAATACCAAAGACTGCCACTTTATGGAGGCGTTTAACTTCTATAATTTCTTAGCTTGATATTATACCTAAAATTGTATTTACATGTCGTATAAAGTATGATCAAAAATTATTTTCATCTAGTATGGCTGCGGAAAACAAAAGCAGTATATTTGATTAGTTCATACCACGGTGTAAGATATAGGTGGGTCGACACCTCGACTCCACTTTCAAAGCTGGCAAAATATTGTCCTTATTCACAAATATTGCGCTAGGCAGCCAAGTGTCGCCTGTACTTGTTTTACTCGTATAAACAATAATGACGTATAGTATTCCAACCAGAAATTGGAAAGCTATTTAAAATCAGGACAGCATTGAAAACAGTAAGTCACTTCGTAATTTAATTCATAAAATTACTGTTTGATTGTCATTCACTGACAATTCGATAATAACCTTCAAATTTGACAGATGCATTGGGAAGTTTGGAAGATATATACGTTTTTCAAAATTTTCTATGCTATTATACGGTTTTAAAAACTCAACTAGTACCTACTTAAATCATGCACAATGTTACATGTACAATTTACAGATGAACTGTCATTACTTGAAAGCTGATTGACATTAGAATATAATTTACTGATTGTATGAAACCAACTTAGACATGACTTACACTTTTCATGGTGTACTGGATTTTAAATAACTTTCCAAGTTTTGGTTGGAATACTATACAAACATGTCAAATATGTGAAGTGAAATCATATTTCAAACGTTTTCTAGTCCTTCGAAATCGAATCGCCTCTTGAAAAACGAAGAATCTAGAGCTCAGCTTCAACTATGATCATGAAAGAAACCGACCCAAAAAAGTCTCCTCATCTTTGTCGTTTGCTTCTGGGGTTTCAGCTTCGCCATCGACATATTGTGCACTATCTTCTGTACTATGGCTGGATTTATAAACAGAATCCAATATTTCCTGAAGAATGCCTTCACAATCATTGATGACCTATAGTTGTAAAACAGTTGTTTCCGAGCAAGTTCATTTTAATGAAAACAGCATGTTTTTTATTAAAAAAAACTAGATGATGTTTTTTCTTCTTATGAAAATGATCAATTAATTAAGTTTTCCTGTCGTGTTTCTAAATATTAGCTATGAATTTTTTTAAATAAAAAAATGGTTTACGAAAGGCAACACCGTTTTCTTTATTTGTAAGGGTCTGATTACCTGTGCACTATTTTCTGCTAACATTCGTCTTACTTTATTTAGTCTAACCATAGATTGTGCTCTTTTTGTTTTTTTTGCGTTTTCCATAACATGGTCTTGCTTTGCCCATAGTTGAAAACTAGAGATAATTAAGTATGTTAGTGTTATAATAATTTATTAGGGTCAGGTTGGGTAAATGTGCAAACACGTAACGATTAGGGTAAAAGGGAAAGAAGGCTATATTTAATTAAAAATCAATTTATTGTAAAACTGTAGTTCTAAGCGCTAGTATTTGACATGCAGTTTATTTAGCTCAGAAAATATAGAAATACGAATGTACGAAATTTCGTACTGTTCATGAATTATTTTCGGAATCGGTGAAAAAATATGCAAATTGAATTTCACATTTTAGTCACAACTGAAATAACTCGACGAAACTAATGTCAAATTTTACTGATCTGCCAAATGTAGAACGAACACAGGTATTGCTAAAGTTATACTAATAGGTACAAAATAATATGAATGTCATAACAACTACGCTAATAAAATACTAAAACAACGTAAAACAAATTAGTTTGGAATAAGCTGTTATAATCCTTGCTAATTATAAAAACTTATAAACTCCAACCACAAGTTCACCAGACTGCAACGATTCACATTTTCACATCGGGCGTGTGGTCCCTTAAATTTTTAACAATCGATAAGAAGCTAGCCAAAACAATGACATGTGCGATTAGCCGGCAACGTCCCGCCCCCCGCGACCGCCAGACCTTCAGAAGTGTTTAAAATTATGCCACTGACCCATTCATATAGACTGGTTGCAAACCTAACACGCTACAGTTGAGGTGCATGCTTTTCAGGACGAGAGAGCACCACTTAGTAAGTAAATTTTAAGATCGTCGGATTTTCGCGACTAAATCGCCACCTTAAGAACTGTAGATGGTGTTATAAGAAGAGATATAATTAATCTCCATGTAAAATAAAATTGAAGAGGGAAGCTTAGCTGATGGGGTCACATCAACAGAATGGAGAATGCAAGGCAGGTTGTAAAGATATGGGAGGGAAACAACCTAGGGGAAGGCCAGCCAAGGTGTGGAACGAAGCAGTGGTTGAAATACAGAGTGGGCAAATTTTGATGTTTTCATACAGAATCTCGATAACTATAGGATATATGAAAAAATTTAACCCCCCCCCCCCCCTACATTCTCGATCACTTTTTTCGCGAAAAGCTTAATGGTGCAAGCCACTCGGTTTTTCAAAAACCAGTTTCGCATTTCGAGTTATGTCATAAAATTCTATTTTTTATGTGGAACTCCAAGTTAGCTGCGCTATCATGAGAAAGAGCTTTTTCATATTCCAGTGATATACAGTGACCGCTAAAAAGTCGGTATTAAATCGGAAAACTCATTTTTATTTTTCAAAAAAAATGTATACTGCAATAATTTGTGCTTGTCTGAAAACCTAGCCCCCCATCAGATATACCAAGTGGTTTTTACAGTTAAAAAATGGCTATTTTCGAAATTTTCAAAATCCAAAAAGTATATTTTTCGGAAATTAAGAAACATTTCAATGAGATGAGCGTGTTAGCTTTAGCTAACTCAACAATCTCAAGGCCAGAAAACAACATTCTTTCTTTAACTTTCGCAAGCACTGCATTTTTCATTTTTTTATGTATGTATGTATAATCTGTAACCTCATTTTACCTTGCGGTGTAGAGGCTGGTGCTTTATGCGCTGGCATCTGGCGGTACAATGCTCAACTTGCCCCGGATTCGGGATACAGAGTTGGAGCTCGCCTTTGATGCTTGCACAGCAACCATTGTATGAGGTGTGTGTCTTGGTGATGTGTTGACCTTGTTACTCTATCGTCTGTGGTTCTGATTAGAGCACAGTTAATTTGGTGCCGAACTGTGGATGGTCTCGCCGATCCCGACTCCAATTGCCAAGGCTACGGAAAAATTCCGACCCCCGCGGGATTCGAACCGAGGACTTGCTTAATGCAAGCCTTGCGCTTACCCAACTGCGCCACTCGGCTTCTTTACATTTATCAAAATTTCACATACCAAGGCTTAATTTTAAAATTCAATTTTTTTTAGGTGAAGACTTTAAAGATTTATAATTGGAAAACGCAATAGAAAATGTTGATGATTCCTTTAGAATTTTTTATTATTTATCGAAAAGTAATGTTTGCATAATTTGTACGTTTTTGGTCCAAGGGGCTTTTCAGGAAATAGTACATTGTGTATCTAGTACGAAAAGCGTAACATTCCCAGACGACTGTGAATATTGTTGGGCGAGGAGAATACACGAATATTCTCTGCCTAGGCCGGGAATATTATTCCTGTACAGTTTTATTGTAAATACCTAGCAACGGCTGATGTAATGGAATGTTTGACTTTGCTCAACAAAATTTTATCAATAATGTGTCAGTTCTAGTACGATTGACGGGAAACTTTTTTTTTTAAATCGGCAGTGAAGAACGTCGCAATCATCATTAAAATACGAGAAATCGGCAGTGAAGTAATCCATTGTTTTACGACTTTTTGTAGGCGGCGGGGCGATAGGTAAACGTCAACCGACGTCAACATCTATCCTACAAAAGTTGGTTAAAATGTTGTAATTTCGCGGTTTCTCGATTTAAAACAGCATAATGTACTGCTCGACACTGAAGTTTCTTTTTATCGCTCATGTGGTTTATTTCCCTTGGCCCTACGGGCCTCGGCAACTAAATCCACATTCGTGAAAAAAAGCTAAACTTCAGTGCCTTGGTACACAAACTACTATTCAATGATAATTAATAGGTATATATTTAAATGGCTTGTAAAGACTTTAATTTACCCCTGTTTATGAATTACTTTCTAATGCTTTTCAACTACCTCTGAGTTTTGATTTTCCAAAAAATTCCAAATACATTTTTTCCCATTGGATTCCAACTTTTTCGTGATCAGATCACTGTATATCATGTGGGGCCGACTAATTCATTTCTACTGCCTTATAGCAAAACTCAGAATGTTAGCTTGTCATTTAGAATATACCTATAAACAAAATATCTGTCATTGCGGTGTTAAAATACCGACCGTTTGATTGACAGAATTAATCACGTCATAAATTTGGACACATGGAAAATTATGTTACTAATCATTTATCAGAAAAGTTTACTCTTGATAGAAGTTTATGCATCTTCTCAATCTAAAGAATCACTAGCCAACATTTAAATATCTTCTTTTGTATACGGGGGAGGTTCAAATATGTATACGAAAATGGCTCAAAAATAAAGTACCCTTATTTTTCTATTTTTTATCACAGTAGGCTACTAGTTTGCAGTAAATTTATTTGATTGGTTTCAAGATATTAAACTTTTGTCTGTACGGTAATAGTCCGTTACTTTAAATGGCAACCATTACCACACTGCAACCGATAAACTATTTAGTGATGGGCTTATTCGAATGAAAAATAACCGGTTATCCGGTTATTGAAATAACCTCTGTAACTCGGTTTTCGTTCCAAGTATTCGAATGAAAAATAACCTCATCTTGATACGCACTACGTGCCATATCTCAGCGACCTGCGAGTGCAAAGCAGATTGCACTGATTGACCCAAGTGAGGCTCGCGGCTGATTGTTGATGTTATTAACACATTTGAGACTCCCAGTCGACCAGTTAAATTTATGGGGCCGTTCCTATTAAAGATAACGCTCTGCTGAGTATGAGATTTGCCGAAGCTGTGTTGGTATTAATTTATAACGGCCTCAATTTTTGCTTCGAAACGCGGTTGATTATGCATAATAAGGGATAAACAGAAAGCGAAATAAGATTTTCCAATATCGTATAAGATTTATATTTAATTTTTAATAACGGAGCAGTCGGGACATGAAGTGGATTTCGATGTTGAAAATTTTAAGTGTGCGTCCTTAGAACCGCGGAAGGCTGAACGTAGATAAATTATGGATTCTAAAATATACCAGTATGATGTGCAAGCGAAAAGGGAAGGGTGGCTACTAGAAAATTTTAGGAACTAAAAATAGATTCAATATTCGCATATTTATAATTTCTTTATGATTAGTATTAATATAGCTATTCTCAATGGTTTAAACTCCTTAGAAATCAAATAAAAATAATTTATACAATTATTATAATTAACGATTAACTGAGTTCCTCTGCTATCTGCAAGATACGGTGCCGATGCAGATGACGGTGAACCGCCAACCGGCGAAATCGAAATGAATCGAGAGCCAAAATTTATTCGAATGATTATTCAAATAATCATTCGGTTATTAATATCATTCGAATGCAAATAATTCGGTTATGAAAATTGTCCGGTTATGCCCATCACTAAAAATATTCAACAAACCACGGATGTTATGAATCATAACAGCC
This sequence comes from Agriotes lineatus, assembly GCA_940337035.1. Classification (NCBI taxonomy): domain Eukaryota; kingdom Metazoa; phylum Arthropoda; class Insecta; order Coleoptera; family Elateridae; genus Agriotes; species Agriotes lineatus. Next base: position 190,329 of record CALNHX010001102.1, read on the forward strand.
TTAGATGTCTTAAAACAACATCTGGGACAGTTATGATACTCATAATATTCGTTGATATGTTAATGGCTATAACAGTTATAAAAATAACGCTATTACGAGGTAGTATAATTAACTAAAATTGGAATCGGCCAGAAAATAAGATGCAAGGGTGTTAAGGTGAGAAGTGAAACACACTAGCGTATATAAACTATTAACTGTAAAATTCTTTTTTGGCAACATGAAAACGGGAGCTTCTAATTTTCAGCGAAAACAACATGCGTTTTTGTATTATTGTAATATTTGTTCATTTATGACATTTATTATTAAATTATATTTATATTGATCTTGCTTGGCATAATGTTAAAATCCCCTAACGTACCTACAGCAATTTTGAAATATCAAACAGTTTATTTACTACAACAAAGTGTCAGCATATTACGATAAAAAACAAAAAGGTTTTAAGTACAAATGTTTCAGTTATAAATACTATTAGTTACGTTTCTAATATTCAAATTGTGACCAGTCCAGGAAAATGGGTTTTCAAACATTTGGCAGTTTTTTTTCCCGAATTTTGGGCATATGATCCACATTGAAATAGGACCAACTCCAAAGGGGCGAACTGTGAAACTAGCAGCACAAGAAAACAACATATGACTGGAGTTAAAGGTTAGGTTCCTTACTAGGGCTGTTATATGTCCGTTTTTACAACGGACTGTATGCTATTTGAAGTGTCTCATAAAGTACCTCATTAAGTTATAAACAAACTAAAAATGTTATTAAAGTCGCCCAAAGCGTTTACTTTTGAAACACCCTATACACTATAGCAAATCCTAATTTAACCAGGAAACCGGTACTAACAAGAACCACTACCACTATATTACAATAATTGCGCGTAAGAACTGTAATAGGTAGGTACAATTTATCATATGTTATCTACAAATTTCAATTCATGGAAGAATCAAATGAGATGACAGCTACAGTGTGTGAACAAGAACTGAAAATTATTGATAGAAAAGGGCAAAGGTTTTTACCTTTTGGTGCTAAACCAGTATTAAATACACTTCAAGATTACAAAGGATTTCACGTGAACAAAGTTAAAAAATTTAATACAGTTTACAATTTTTGAATTTGTATTTTGTTTCTGGGAACTTCTGCATTGGTAGTCTATAAACTAACTATATAGACTGGTAGAACGTCTATTTGCACGTGTGAATTATATTTGACTATCTGCAACGGGAAGACTGGACGTTTCTACAGTATACGAGCATTATTAGGTCATTACGTATTAGGATTAATGCAAATTTAGAATATCGCACTTTTGCAAGATGAAAAGTAACATGTGTTGTTTTAAATTGTAAATTCTGCAAAGTATGACTGGTTTAAGCAGAAATCAGCCCTGCCACAGCCTTCTAAAGCTATAATAACGGCCCTAAGTAGCAACCGTCTAGATGTGAATAAAGAATAACTAATAAAATGAATGCGTTCTTTTGTTTCTGTCAATCATATTATTTACCCAAGTGCAAAACATCTACCACAGACTTCCCTGTGCCTCAAAAACATTTGAAACTCCGTTTAAGTCAACAAGCAACCTGATTCACCTACATAATCATTTTATGAACAATTACCTGTGTATTGAAGTTCGAATTAAATATGTCCGATTTACAATGCCGATAAAGAAACACCGAGCGTCACTTCTTCACCACACCTGCAGCTGACTGAAAGCAGAAGAACAGCGTTGCCGGTGCCTCCTAAATAGTCGTACCAACATTAGGAAGAAATAAGTACCTAACATAATCATACAAAGAAAACAACTATATTCTATAAAAATATCTGTCTTTTTCCACATGATTCTACGCATGCACTAAATCAACATTTCTGTAATAGTGTAAAAATGTTGTTATAATTTGAATTTTCTAAAATTTTTAAAATTAAAATGTCATATGTACTATATAAGCTTTATAAAAAATCAGTTAATTTAAAAAACACTTGTGTATTGCCTGCTTAAACTCTTTGATAATTTTTCTCGACTGTATCCCGTTTACTGTAAAAAATAATGTAAAAGCAAAGACCAATCAGAATCTTATCAAAATAAGATATGGTATGATCAGAAAGTATTTTCATCTGGTCTGGCTATGGAATAGTTCCTAATTTTTAAATGCACTTATAACTCACTTAAAAATCAAATGAAATGTTGAAATTTAAGTACTATATGAATGTAGTTGCATTCATAACTTGGGAAGTATTCCATAGCCATACTACATTAAAGTAATTTTTTATCATACTTTAGATTATACATTAACGAGAAACTAATAAATATTACATGATTGTTGTTTTTTTATTAAATATCTTGACAGGATCTACTTTATATCAATTTTGACAATTTTTAAACCCTTTCCTAGCACGTACTAACTGGTAACTTATTACGGTACCTACTTTTTTTATCATGTTTAGTTGCGAAAAAATATTTCAGCAGCTGCATTACTGTGAGAGATTGAGATGATGTTTTGCAAAAAATTGGAAGCAAATTTTCATAGCCATCAAGGTTTTTGAAATTAGAAATATATCTTATAGCATTTCATTTGATAAGGTGCAGAGCTGGACAGTAATTAATTACTTTTTAATTAAATTAATAATTGAATTTATTTTTGTTTATTTGCCTTGGAATTGAATTACTTTTCAAAATGCGGTAATTGTAATTGGGAATTGCCATTTTTGTTAGAAAGTACATGAAAATTACTTTTTAAAAGTAATTAATTACTGCATTCAATTACTCAATAAGTTTCGTGTAACTAAATTACTCTAAAGTATTTAAATTACTTTATCGGTATTTGAATTACTTGTGGTAATTGAAATTACTGGAGGTAATTGAATTACTTTGTGGTATTTCAATTACTGAATTACTGACCTCGATAGGGTGCTAAATCTCCAGAACGCATAAATAAGATAAGGTCTTATTAAGTTACATATTAAGCAAATCACAGGGTTTCCACGCGCAATATAAGCCTAATTTATTATTTCCTCTGACGAGTCGAATAACAGCAACTTCTGCATTTTGTATGACGCGTCCAAGAGCATTAGTGCGTGTATCTGTAGCTTGTAATAATGAAACTAATATTTATTGTGAGAGACGCTAAGTGTAAGACGCTATAAGAATATTTGCGGTAAGTACATTACACATTACAATACCTACGGTAAAATAATAATTTTAAATAGCTTCATTAGACGATATTGGTTCATAATGATTATTTATTCATTTCAATTTGCTTGTTTTAAACGATCCGTGCAAGTGCAACAGACCTTAAGTCCAGAAAATTACGTTTTTGGGTGAAGAATTGAATTCAACTGTCAAAATCCGATAATAACATGTAAACAGCAGAAAACACATATATAAAATGTACCTAATTGCAAAATCTCATGTCTGGTTGACTCAAAAATTCATTATGTTGTATGGTAATTTTAAAACAGCGCCGCATAAGTTTACTGCATTTTTGAATTGAACATTTTGTAAATTATCCATTCTTTGTCGCTTTCTTGCCTTGTAATGCTCGTATGCTGCTTTGTAAACTGGCACTAGTGCATAATTTTTATGGACTGCTGCAGCATGTTAGCTTCGATAATTATTAAAAACCCCCTTGCTAATTACGAGACATTCAAATATTGGCTTCTTTATGATTTTACACAAAACTCCATTTAGTTTTTTAAAAGAACAGTGTATAGTGACCCAATTTACGTAATTTCAGATATTTTATTGCCCGAAACTTAAAATCAATAGGTATTATTAAAGATGTTAATAACATTTTGAAATTTGAAGTAAACATATGAAAGCAACCTGAGCAATTTAATTGGCCATGGAATATAAAAGTATTGGCAACAGCAAGCTTTAGAATTCATTAACATAATCACTGTTGTTGTTGTCATAAGTTTATATTATACGCTGATATCGCGATGGAAAATTCTAAAAATTGCCATATTCAACCCTTATGTAATTTCTTTTTGAACACATAGTATAAAGGTCGCTTGAATGTAAAAATGACTTCATTGTTACGTGCTTGAGCAAATGTCTTTTGTTTTTGTATCTAAAGTACGAATTTCAATCAGCCGTTTTCAACTAGGTTTATCAGTCATCTGTCAACTTTCAACGGTCCCTGATCAATATCACATTGATATATTGTTTTAAAATTTCAGAAGTTACCTAATAGATTTTTTATAACTATTTGTATTACTGGGAGGAAAATGTATCATTCCCTCCCGCATATGTAGTTTAGTTCTTCAGAGTTTGCGAGAACAGTTTATTGTAATCATGCAAGGGATGAAATTACGTTTTAGTCCAGAGTTATACATACAACACTTTTACATTTTATGATGAGACTATCTCTTGTAATCAGCTGCATTCAAAAATATTTAAATATGAAAACCAGGAAGCTAGTTGATTTATTATTAATCATAATCACATTGTCTCCCATCTCTAATAACAACGGCAGCCAATGTATTATATTCCCTCTCACTGCCATTGGAAACCAACCAGGAACCCAAACATATATTTATACCCCTAACAGGCGACAGAAAATGTCACTTTCGTATAAAGGGGAAAAAAATAATTTTCGAACAGAGCCAACAAAAAATGCTCAAGTTGCGCCAATTGGATCGTTCTTCTACAAAATCTAAATAGAATTTTGCTGTCAAACACTTAAGAAATCCAATGCTCCACCCTGTATACTTAGGTGAGTTACGTATTTTCGTCATTCAGCCTCATGTTAAGCGTTTTTAATAATAGATTGTTCTACAAGTTAAGAAAAGTGAACGGTTTTCAATGTTTAATTTACGAGCAAGTGATGCAAAGGGAGTGGATTAATTTATCACGAACATGAAAAAATCACTTTTATAACATATTCAGCGTGCTATTATTTCTAATATCATTACAATATCTAGCCAAAATTAAATTCGACATTTCTTTATATTCGAAATTTTTTTTTGTTGGCAGTGAAGAACGTCGAAATCGTCAAATAAAATACGATAAATCGGCAGTAAAGTGATCCATTGTTTTACAACTTTTTGTAGGTGGCTGGGCGATAGGTAAACGTCAACCGACGTCAACGTAACCTATAAAAGTTGGTTAAAATGTTGTAACTTCGCGATTTCTCGATTTAAAAAAACAATGTACCCCTGGGCACTGGAAGTTCCATTTCAATCCTTGTGTTGTTTATTTGCTTTGGCCCTTCGGGCCTCGGCAACTAAATACACAATCGTGATAAAAAGCTCAACTTTAGTGAAAACTTATGTGGAAACTAATATAAAAAAATATATAGATTTGAACTTCCAAATCCCTATACCTTCTTACTGAAGGGACTTTGTACTAAAGTAAATCGGTGTCCCATTTCTTTGGGACACCCTGTATAATTGTTATCCTCGAATTTATTTATTTACTTACATCTTACTTCAAAACAAACTAAAAATTTTTGGTTTTGGTGAACGGTGCATGTAGCTAGAAGATTTAATTATCAAAAAACCTTCAAGAGTGATCAAGTATTAGGTTACTGTAGTTAACAAAACATAAAAATTAAGCATCTTTAGATAACGATTACGAATCGACACGACACTAATGATAGTTGCAACTTGCAAGAAAACTACTAAATACAACTATGACAATAATTTTTATTGAAAGTAATTGAAAGAGTAATTGATGTTGTACAATTACAATTACTAAGTAATTGGTAAGTGAATTACTATTTCCTGTGAGTAATTGAATCTCTGGTAATTAAATTACTACATTGGGCGGTAATTGGTAATTAGTAATTAATTACTTTTTAAAAGTGGGCGATATCATAAAAGAATGCAGACCAAGAATGAAAAAGATCCAGATAAGCTACAAAAATATGCAACCGGTAGAAATATCAGAATGTGCGTTTTCTGGCGATGTTGTGTTGAATGAAAATTGTGAATTGTGTGAATGAAAATAAACACAAAGAAATAAAGATCCTAATTGTTGCAAAAGAGGAAATATGTACATACTCGTACATAAAACTAGATTACGTGCAGATAACAAAAGTAAACTCCTTCAACTACTTGGGCACTGTGATTAATAGCAGCGGAAACTACGAAAACGATGTAGATAACAAAATAGAAGCGACAGTGAAACTGTAACAGTGAGGGTTTATCAGCAAAAGAGAAGCGTCCAAAGAAACAAAGTAGGCGATGCTCAAAGCGGTGTACACCCCAACATTATTATACGGGAGCGAGACCGGGATACTTGCGAACAGGCTCAAAAGCAAAATTCAAGCCGTGGAGATAAAGTACTTACGAACTGTAGATGGTGTTATAAGGGATAGAATTAGTCTCCATGCAAGATAAAATTGAAGAGGGAAGACTTAGCTGATGAGGTCACATCAACAGGATGGAGAAGGCAAGGCAGATTGTAAAGATATGGGAGGGAAACAACCTAGGGGAAGGCCAGCCAAGGTGTGGAACGAAGCAGTGGTTGAAATACTGGGTGAGTAGAATAGGGACACTTAGCCCCCACCACTTTTAATTGATTCGCGGATACGCGGTTTAATTCGCGGATTTATTCGCGGATTTCGCGGTTTTAATTTTAATTGAGCTAATTAAATTGATCTAATTAAATGACCCAATTAATTTTGCGGATTGCTCTAATTAATTTTGATATGTGCTACTGATTAAATTACGCATTAGCTTCCGATTAATTTGAAATTTTTCAGATTTTTTTTTTCTAAGTTCAATTATCGAGAATTGACGTCTACGTCAGTTCCTGACAATCGAGAAGGCCAATGTCAAAAATATTCGATAGGCGCCTACGCATAAAAGTAATTTCTTGTCTGTCAAATTACGTAAGTTGTCACTTTTATGACGTTTGAAAATAAATATATTTGTTACAAACGAATTAATACTAGTACAGCAACACAATAGTAGTAATTGGCGCATTTGTTGCAACTAAATTGAAGAACAAGTCGTTGTAAATATACAGGGTCTCCAAAAAATATGGAATATGCTGCATATCTCAGTAAGGATATACCATTCCATATGTGTTTGCATTAGGGATAGCTATGATACTTAGGTTGCACAGTGATCAAATTTCTAAAATGTCACATTCAAATGTTTACGTGACATTCACCACTGTCATTTCTTGTGTGAGGAAATAGTTAGTATGTTACACTTCCTTTCTAAGTAAGAAACGACTTCCAGGATTGGACAATGTCGTGATCGAGGTCGAACAACTCAACGTTTCGCCCTCACAGAAGAGTTTCGTCTCTGGCATGGTTTACACGTGAAGTTACCGTGCTCTTCTATCTCTTCCCTTGCAAAAAGAGTTTCGCCTCTGGCGTGGTTTACACGTTAAGTTACCGTGATCCCTTCGGTCGGGCTCCAAACTATCATCGCGGGCTGAAATCGCTTACATTGCGCCCTTGATATATAAACTACTATTTGAACATACTTTATGTACTTAAATTGATTTATGTCTTTTGTTTCTGTTTATATTTACTTTATTGGGTTGTGTTTGTATATATTTAGTTTTTTTCGTTATTTTGCGAAATCTACACGTATAGGGTTACCCTCCTTTACTTGTGGTCCTGTCCTTCATAATAATGAATTATTTTATTATGATTTAATCATGTCCCGATTTTGTCAGTCGGAAAGGTGAGATGAGTGATAACAAACAAGCAAGCTTATTTATATCGTGGATGTGGGCACTACTATCATTCTTTACTCAACTCTAGTACTTTGCTCTTCATTCCCATACCAAATTTATATTTTTTAAATCGCTGTAACGAATCATTTATGTAATTTTGTGTACCAATTTTATTATTTCCATATTACAAATTATTACTAGTTCCTTTTTGAGTTATTCCCGTTGAACCCCACTCATCGCCACTCCTCAGCGATTGTTCAATCTTCTACCTGAGAAAGACTAGTTAGTTACTGAAAATCAATTTTAAATAGCTTTTAAGGAGATTAAAATAATTGATAACTCATTAATTACGCGTTATTTTTTATTATTATAATATTATAGTGCCCCAATTGAAAAGATTATTGGCACTTTACCAAAGACGTGTATATTTTCAAATGATATTTTTAGAGAAAATCTGCAAAGCCTAACTTGGCAATATAAATTTAAAAACAAACATTTTATTTACTTTGTATAGTTTACCGACTAATGCAAAACTTTATTTGAGATATAAGGGACGGAGGACTAATTTATACAGAAGCACGCAGTTACAGAAAACGTCACATTTTTTGGGGTTTTACACCTTCAAAATTCTACTGAAAACAAAACATTGGTATACATTGACGAAGCATGGATATATCAAAATCGGTACACAAATCTGATAAAAAAGCAATCCAAAAATTATTTGAAAGGAAGCGATTTGCAATTTTGCATGCGAGTTATAATTTGAGATTTTCAGATGGTCCCGATTTACTACTCGAATCGAAAAACAACCACCGATGCTACCATAAAACAAATACAGCGGATTTTGTTAAAAATTGGTTGGTTAATCAATTAATTTCAGCTTTGGGTAAAATTACACGGTAAATGTATGGTGGTGATGGACAATAAACCATACCATTTGGTGCAACTGGACAATCCACCCTAATTTTCTTGTAATAAAAGTTAAATGCAGGAATTGTTAATTAAGCACAACGTGAACATTGAGGAATAAGTTACTAAAAAACAGTTCTGGGCATTCATCAAACCTTTTCGATCAAGAAATAGAATATTACATAAAAGTCAGGAAACTGAAGCTTTATTGACGGGAGACGGCCTGCAAAGTTTGTTTATGTCATTAAATCAGTGATGGCTCGTGGAGAATTTTGATAGTTGAGCCAACCATCGAACGTAAAATGCATTTTCCACCCCCTCACAGACAAAGACAGATTCCAATATCCCAAGATTTAAATGTGAATTGTCAAAAGTTTTTGCTTTTCCTTAGCTCTTTTAAAATCCAAAAAATCGCAGAAAAAAATGTAATGATATTCACATTTTTGGCTTTATAAATATAGTCAAATAAATTCGCTGATACATATTTTAATTAAAAGTCTTAATAAACCTTCATTGCAAAGAGTTTGTGCAGGCGGAATTGTAAGACTAACACGAAGCTATGGAGAAAACTGAGACGCGAGATGAATATGGCGAAGTGGGAATGCCATGCCGCCTGCCGTCCATCGGCGGAATTTTTAGACTTTTTTACATTTACTTCAATATTTCGTCTAAAATTTGAGTAACAATTATGATTTATACCCCAACGCCTTCTAAACACCTGCGGTCAACTTTTTTAAAGAATTAAAATTGACGATTTAAGCTGGAGTTTTATAATAGAAAATGCATTCTGAAAATTTTGAAAAATTTAAAAAATATATCTGGTACAAAATTAATTTTAAATTTTAGATGAAAATCGTGTTCATTTTATACTCCTCCATGTTATGACGATATTATCTCGTTTTTCAAAATAATGCCCTTTTGTCTACTCCTAACTTTTGGCTACTTTGGAATGTAACCCCAAGTTATACACAAAATTAAAATATTTCGGAGCGACCACTCTACTACTAAATATTCAGGTCTTACGTGCGGAGTGCCAAGCATCTACGTGCTAAAGTTGTAAGGAATCATCAGTAACCGGAGACTTGACACACGTCTGTAACAGACCGGGGCAGCTGAGACTGTTTGAGCCTAAAGCCAGACGGCTCACATTACGTCTTAAAATATGCTTACCATTTGACCTACATTTTGCCACTGCCCCCCCTCACCCGTTGCAGTTTACAGCCAAAAACTTTAATCCATTTACATTATATTTTAAATTATTAACAATAAAAATGTTTCGATAAAATTTGAATTTCAAGTATTTTTATGATTCTGAGCAACTTTTGTTTAGGGCTGGAATCATTTAACCGATGCTGAAAACATTGAATTAGTACACCTGGATACTATAGATTTCTCAACCTGGGAGTCATGAGCGATCTAATAACAATATTTTTCTTCAAACCGCGGTAAAATGTATGATTATACTGCCTGATTGATGATGCTAAACTGTCACTTCATTGCCACGGCATCTATAGTAGATTATGCAATGAGGGAGAGAAATGCGTTATTTTGCTGAGGTGCACTGAAGCAAAATAGCAGTCTCTCCGAATTGATATACTATTTTTTTCACGTTGCAGGAAGATTTAAAACTACAAACCTGTTTTTTTAACATAATTTATTTACATTTTTAAATTTTAAAGTTGGTGGCAGTGTAAGTCTATGTCAAATTCGAGGTTATCAGGTTAGGTTTTGCATAAGTTTTGACACAGACTGACGCAAGTCCTAACCTGCTAACCTCGAATTTGACATAATTGTGTCAGTCATAATGAAAACTCCCTAGGTAAATTTCTCACCTCTAGGGAATAATTCATTATTTCTGTCACGATTTTGGTATCGTAGAAACCGTGTTTTTTTCCAGACGTGAAAAATAGTCTATTGTGATTAGGGTTTCCAGTCCCGGGATTCTACCGCAAAAACCGAGTCCCGGGACCACAGCCAGCCCAGACGAAGTCCCGGGACCATGTCAACATGCGTGCGTATACTCGATATCAAAGAATTAGGACGGGTATTCACCGGCGTCCGGCGTACTACTCATGCCTCTTGCACATTTTGCATTATTTGCGTTTTGCGTAGACAGGAGAGGTATTATTTTCGGTAGGTTACAATTAAACCTGTGTGCTGTTTCAGCCACATTTGCATATATTCTTCGATTTATGTATTTGTCTGTTTTTTCTTGTTGGATTGAGATATGTTCGAAGAAGCTGAATAATTTATATTTTTGAGTTTTAATTGTGTTCCTTATTTGTCTGCTAAAGCGGTACGATTAGAATGAATTCCGATTCGCAACCTACCTTCCTTCTACACTAAAAAAAACGATTTGAAGTCAATATGGCGACAATTTTATATATTGGAGATAAAACAATTGGCGAAATGTAAAGTTGGTTCCTACAAAATTATCATAATCAGAGGCAGCTTGGCGAAATGATTACACAAACACTTTGCAGTTCAAACAAAAGCAAAAGATGAACAGCGACAGACATTTTTAGTACCAGAAAAAAGCAATGGAGTTGTAGACGAGCACCAATGCAAATTATCAGCACAGAAATACTTTATTTAACTTAAAACACATATTTTTCTTTGGATATTGCATTCGGAAATTTCACCTGAACACTATTTCTTTTTCGGGACCATTTTCGAGATTTTCGGGACTAGTCCCGGGACTTGAAATTTAGCTCGTAAGTCCCGAAAACACTTTTGGTCCCGGGACTTGGAAACCCTAATTGTGATACTAGTGTATAAGTACGCCTTTAAAGCACGTGCGACGAGTTTAAAAGCACGACGTGCTGGCGGAGTGCTTTTAACGTCGCTGGTGCTTTAATGGCACTTATACACGTGTATCCATACGCTATTTTTTGTACGATCGTAACAGAAATATAAAAACTTAGTTCGGTGACACTTTTTCCTACACATTGTGTTAGATATTCTAGGTTATGTTGACATTCAAACTTACGGCAAAGAGTGTTTTAATAAATTATTAAAACACGCCTCCAATGGTAACGTGTTAAAAAACGTAATTCAGGCGCTAATATTAAGAGTGCTACAAAACTCACTTTTGACACTAGAAACTGTGCAAGAAGTTGTCATTTTGACACGATCGTAGAAAAATCTGGTGTGATACACTCACACAACTTCCTTTTACAGTGATCTTATAATTAGTCAAAGATTTCATTTTTAATTTTTAACCATTTGTTAAAAATTTTCAAAAATTACAAATTCTACAAAAACGGTACAAAATCGAGTGTTAGTTGAAGAGACAAATTTTCTCTAGAATTTTAAGGTGAATTCAAAAATGTAATAATATACCGGGTGATTTATTTAAAATAGGAGTTAATAAAAAAAATAGAAAAAAAAACAAAAGAAACCCACTTTAGAAGTATTCAACTGGAAAATCACCTATCTCACATCAATACACATTAAAAATGTAAGAAAAATGTAAAATTTAAAAAAAATCGTTAGAGCCGTTTTTGAAAAAATCGAAAAAAACTGAAAAATCACAAGAGTAAACACCTACTTCCGGTTATGCGATTTTTTTCAAAAGCTTGCTGTCTCATCTACATAGTACACAAAACTTAAATATGAAGTTTCAATGCCATACCTCTTTTCGTTTTTGAGATATTCTGTTCACAGACAGACACACAGACACACAGACAGACAGACAGACAGACCAATGAAAAAAAATATGTTTTTTGGGATCAGGGGACTCTAAAACGTGAAGATCTGTTGAAAACTCAATTTCGAATTTTTGGGGTGAATCCAATACTTCCTTTATAGTAGTAAAAGGAAGTAAAAAACACTTTATCTGCCGCTCGTCTGGGGCAGATAATATTATCTGCCGCTGACGAGATCAAGTAATTTTCTTCGAATTTTGTTCACAAAGTTGTAAATAATTTGTTATAAAACGTTTGAAGCAAGCTCGGCAGATAACCCGTCCAGCCACGCCACATAAAGTATAACTTTTGCTCCTAATAACATAATATACTATATTACTACATCAATTAAAACTTTATTTAAACACATGGGGCAAGCCGGACTGCTTTTGCTGCACCAAGTGTTCTCACTAGCTGGACACACAAGAAAACACCACCAGTCTGGGAAACCGCTGTGATTGTGCCGATAAGGGAGCGAGAGAGACCTGGATACTACCGAACAGGCTCAAAAGCAAAATTCAAGCCGTGGAGATAAAGTACTTAAGGTGGCGATTTACTCTTACGAAATTTAACAAAATTGCGGTTATCATGACTTCACTCGAGAGCAGGCAGTGCGATTAATACTGAACCAAATTGAATCTACAATATACGAAAATAAGTAGAAAGATTCAAGGAAGGTGGCCTCCGTTTATAAAATTTAGTTTATAAATCACGACTTTGACTAAAAACTATAAATAAAGTGCATTTTTGAACGTGAAATTCGACGATTTATTTCTGTAAGAAATACTCTTCAAACAGTAAAACAAAATGGGGGGACGGGGGCATATTCTCTAGAGTTTTAACTATAACATACTAAAAATTCAAATAATTGGAACCAGAAGTTTAGCAGATGACCGAGAAGCAACACATACTTGCAATAGCTCATCGTGAGTAAATTTCGTGTTGGCAATTTGAGCTTTGATACGTGTTTCTCTGCTAAAAATAGTTCAGCCTCTGTAAGGTAGGTGGCACTACTACTAATGACGTAATTCAAACTCGAATTGGGATATGCTAAGGTAGACTCTGTAAAATGTAAGAAGTACATAATGAGCAGAAACTAGTTCTCGTCTAGACGAGTTCACATTCAAATTTAAGGGGAGGTTGGAACTCAGTGGCGCAGCACGCGGAACGCGCAATCTATAACCTATAACCTAGCATTTGCAGTTAGCTGTTCTGGAGGTGTAATTCTTGTTTCGCAACGTGATTTCTTGTCTTTCCTTGCTAAAGGTAATACATTGTCTTTACAAAATCTCCAGAAAATGCTAAATACAATAATTTGATACTCAAAATTTCTATATTTTTTAATATACAAGTACCCCAACTTTACAACGAAAAGTCTACGCTACTGCCCATCAGCTGACTGGAGCTTGCCGGTCAGATTTGGCTGAATCATCATGTACTTCTTACATTTTACAGAGTCTACTATATTTATACGAGCAAGCTCGTCCGCCATTTTGAGTTACTGAAAGTGGCGGCAAATTCAAATTCTAGTTACTTCCCAAATAGCATACGGTAAGTCGGAAAAACAACGCATGTCATTTATTCTTATCAGTCTTTAAAAAGAATCGTTTTTAAACAAATAAAAAGAAAGCAGAAAAAATCGAAACGAAAACACTGTTAACTAACACGCACGTGGTTCAAACTAGAGAACTTTAATAGTACTAGTACCTTAGTTCAAACAACAGTGACGAGTGACAGAACTCGATAGAACTGACAGATACAGTTGACAGCACAGAACAACACCTACACACTGTATATAGATTTAAATAACCGCACTTGGATGAAGACTGTAATTATAATTAGCATCGTAATGGAATGCACCAAGATTTAAGTCAGCATGCATTGTTCGTCTGGATCGAGCAGTACGCACTCCAACGGTTTCTAGTCTTGCTTGGTTGACAGACGACAGAATGCACGGTTACCGGTCAGCGCAGCCAACGGCTTGGCGCTAAAATCCCTGTGACACAAAATATAGTGGGATAAGCATGCCTGGTTAATAAAGCACTCTAGGATATGCATAAACATGCAACTTGAATATTTTTATACGACCACAATCCTGGACCCGATAACGGCAACGGGGTGGAAGATAGTTGTAAAACTATGAGAGTTACATAAATATCGCTTATATAAAAGTTGTAGGTAGGGTGACCAATATTGACATTTTGACCCGAAGACTTCGGGTTATCAACAAAATTCTTCGGGTTAACTAGAGGTTCATATTTAAAGTTCCAGAGCAAAAGTCGTTAGTAGAAAGTGGGTAAAGTGCCAAAATATAATTTTAGAAATTATTTTAAATTTTCTCCACAAAAATTTAGTTTCTTCGCGGTTTACTGAACTTCTCAGATACATTGGATTGGATTTGTATAGTCAACCCAATTATAAATAGTGAGAGCTGCTAAGATTTTATTTTACATAATTAGTGTTAAGCAATAAATATTAATTATTAATAGCATGCCATGTACAAGTGTTCCAAAGAAAGTTTTGACATATGACTATTGATGAGGCCGGAATTATTTTATGCGATTTCAGAAATATAAAATAATTTTTGGAATCGTATTTATAATGTAACAAACTATTTCACGTTGATCTTTTTCATTGATTTTATCCCCCCCACCCAAATTATTTTTCTTCGTGTCAGCATCGGCGAAGTGTAGGTAACCTTAGTTGTAGGTGCAAAGGTGGTGCACATTACTGAAATACTTTTGATTATACGGGTGCCTCAAAAAAGCGCGGCAAATAAAACTTACTTTTTTTATGGAATTCCCTATATTTAGGCAGCTTGAAGGTTTTGAATTGACTCGTAATGAAATATACTATTCTTTATTTAATTGTAGTTTATATCTTTACACTTAATGCAAATAATGTAACAGATTTAGTTTTTTGCATAGTGATGACAAAAGTGGTATTTTTTAAACGAAAATCTTTAAGAAAACGTCACTTCTTTAAACAAAAAATTATAAAGAAAAGTAAAGTTTTTTAACTGTAAACAAAACTGCGTTTGAAAGACAAATATTGGCTGGTATGGTGCTAATTTATAAATGGCAAAACGAATCGTCTGCGTTGTAAAATTCGACGATTTTGTAGCCATTTATCATTTGTACTGACATTCAACCGCAAACCAGGATCGCTTTGTTAAATTAACACCTTATAAGAAAGCAGACACTGTTAACAAATTTTATTGCTATATATTGGTAAATGTTATACCGTTTACAATCAAATTTACTCCGAGTGATTTTTTTAAAACTCAATTGCAGCAGGCCCTGGATAGCCTGAATCAGTTGCCAATACTGAAATGTAATGTTGGTGACACTGTACGTCTATGTCAAATTCGAGGTTAACAGGTTAGTTTTGCGTCAGTTTTGACACAGGCTGACGCAAAACCTAACCTGCTAACCTTGTATTTGACATAGACTTACAGTGTCACCAACAATACATTTCAGTATTGCTAACTGATTCAGGCTATCCAGGGCCTGCTGCAATTGAGTTTTTAAAAAATCACTTCCTATAATGTTATATTTGCCTAAACAGATATCAAAACATTCAAATATTGACAAAAAATATCTTTTATTATACTACTTTATTTACAATACAAGATTGATAGTAAATACAGTGTGATTGAGGTCACAGCTCTGGGCCGGGTTGGAGAAGTATGTCTTGCCACCTTGCTTTCGGTCGTACTCGTCGTCTCTATTGAACGAAGATGTGTGTATGTATGTATGTATTATCGATAACCTCATTTTATCTTGCGGTACAGAGGCTGGTGCTTTATGCGCTTGCATCTGGCGGTTCAATGCTCAACTTGCCCCAGATTCCGGATACAAAGTTGGAGCGCGCCTTTTGTGCTTGCGCAGCAACCATTGTATGAGGTGTGTGTCATGGTGATGTTTTGACCTTATTACGCTATCTCTTAGGTCTGTGGTTCTGAGTAGAGCACAGTTAATTTGGTGCCCAACTGCGAATGGTCTCGCCGAGCCTGATTCCAATCGCCAAGACTGCGAAAAAATTCCTACCTCCGCGGGATTTGAACCGAGGACTTGCTTAATGCAAGCCTAGCGCCTACCTAACTGCGCTACGCGGCTTATTGAACGAAGATAGTAATTAATAATAACAACAACACATTTTAACATAAGTTATTACTTCTAAAGAAACAAATGCTCGTTGTTATATTTATGGTAGTGTCCGATGATGCTATTGTAGCATAATTCTGATATACAGTAATGTTTTAGTTATGAAAATACTTGTTTCTTGTTGTTCCGAGCCTGGTCGAGCCAAGAATTCATACGTTTCAAGCTTTTTTCTTTGTATGGCATCGTTTTCTTTTTTCCGCAATTGTTCTCTTAACTCTTGAATATTTTTCTTTTTTTCTCTCTCATTGGCCTTTGCTTGTTGTGTTTTACACACGTTTTCTTGGGCGTCCAATATATATATAGGATCCCTACATTTTAGATTATATAAAAATCTCCTGTTCTAACTTCATTACTTATTGCAATCTGTGATAATTTTTGACAGATAGGAATTTTAGTTGTGATGACATTAATGACATTTAGTTTAGTTGGATTCATCACTTTAATAAAGCGGTGTTGATTCCAAAGGTAATGTGATATCAGATATTTATGGCAACCCGGTAGTTATTACCTGTTAATAATAATTATGCTCGTCATTTAATGATACAACATCATCCTGTATTTTTACCCAGGCCACTTCTTTAGTTTTGACAGCTTCTTTTAAAGAAATACCAAAGACTGCCACTTTATGGAGACATTTAACTTCTATAATTTCTTAGCTTGATATTATACCTAAAATTGTATTTACATGTCGTATAAAGTATGATCAAAAATTATTTTCATCTAGTATGGCTGCGGAAAACAAAAGCAGTATATTTGATTAGTTCATACCACGGTGTAAGATATAGGTGGGTCGACACCTCGACTCCACTTTCAAAGCTGGCAAAATATTGTCCTTATTCACAAATATTGCGCTAGGCAGCCAAGTGTCGCCTGTACTTGTTTTACTCGTATAAACAATAATGACGTATAGTATTCCAACCAGAAATTGGAAAGCTATTTAAAATCAGGACAGCATTGAAAACAGTAAGTCACTTCGTAATTTAATTCATAAAATTACTGTTTGATTGTCATTCACTGACAATTCGATAACCTTCAAATTTGACAGATGCATTGGGAAGTTTGGAAGATATATACGTTTTTCAAAATTTTCTATGCTATTATACGGTTTTAAAAAGCTCAACTAGTACCTACTTAAATCATGCACAATGTTACAATGCCTTAATAAAACAGTTACATGTACAATTTACAGATGAACTGTCATTACTTGAAAGCTGATTGACATTAGAATATAATTTACTGATTGTATGAAACCAACTTAGACATGACTTACACTTTTCATGGTGTACTGGATTTTAAATAACTTTCCAAGTTTTGGTTGGAATACTATACAAACATGTCAAATATGTGAAGTGAAATCATATTTCAAACGTTTTCTAGTCCTTCGAAATCGAATCGCCACTTGAAAAACGAAGAATCTAGAGCTTCAGCTTCAACTATGATCATGAAAGAAACCGACCCAAAAAAGTCTCCTCATCTTTGTCGGTTGCTTCTGGGGTTTCAGCTTCGCCATCGACATATTGTGCACTATCTTCTGTACTATGGCTGGATTTATAAACAGAATCCAATATTTCCTGAAGAATGCCTTCACAATCATTGATGACCTAGAGTTGTAAAAACAGTTGTTTCCGAGCCAGTTCATTTTAATGAAAACAGCATGTTTTTTATTTTAAAAAAAACTAAATGATGTTTTTTCTTCTTATGAAAATGATCAATTAATTAAGTTTTCCTGTCGTGTGTCTAAATATTAGCTATGATTTTTTTTAAATAAAAAAATGGTTTACGGAAGGCAACACCGTTTTCTTTAGTTGTAAGGGTCTGATTACCTGTACACTATTTTCTGCTAACATTCGTCTTACTTTATTTAGTCTAACCATCGATTGTGCTCTTTTTGTTTTTTGCGTTTTCCATAACATGGTCTTGCTTTGCCCATAATTGAAAACTAGAGATAATTAAGTGTGTTAGTGTTATAATTTATTAGGGTCAGGTTGGGTAAATGTGCAAACACGTAACGATTAGGGTAAAAGGGAAAGAAGGCTATATTTAATTAAAAATAAATTTATTGTAAAACTGTAGTTCTAAGCGCTAGTATTTGACATGCAGTTTAGCTCAGAAAATATAGAAATACGAATGTACGAAATTTCGTACTGTTCATGAATTATTTTCGGAATCAGTGTAAAAATATGCAAATTGAATTTCACATTTTAGTCACAACTGAAATAACTCAACGAAACTAATGTCAAATTTTACTGATCTGCCAAATGTAGAACGAACACAGGTATTGCTAAAGTTATACTAATAGGTACAAAATAATATGAATGTCATAACAACTACCCTAATAAAATACTAAAACAACGTAAAACAAATTAGTTTGGAAAAACTGTTTTATAATCCTTGCTAATTATATAAACTTATAAACTCCAACCGCAAGTTCACCAGACTGCAACAATTCACATCGGGCGTGTGGTCGCTTAAATTTTTATCGATCGATAAGAAGCTAGCCAAAACAATACATGTGCGATTAGCCGGCAACGTCCCGCCCCCCGCGGCATCCTGACCATCAGAAGTGTTTAAAATTATGCCACTGACCCATTCATTTAGACTGGTTGCAAACCTAACACCCTACATTTGAGGTGCATGGTTTTCAGGACGAGAGAGCACCACTTACTAAGTAAATTTTAAGATCTTCGGATTTACCCCCCCCCCCCCCCCCCCCTCCATTCTCGATCACTTTTTTCGAGAAAAGCTTAATGGTGCAAGCCACTCGGTTTTTCAAAAACCAGTTTCGCATTTCGAGTTATGTCATAAAATTCTATTTTTTATGTGGAACTCCAAGTTAGCTGCGCTATCATGAGAAAGAGCTTTTTCATATTCCAGTGATATACAGTGACCGCTAAAAAGTCGGTATTAAATCGGAAAACTCATTTTTATTTTTCAAAAAAAATGTATACTGCAATAATTTGTGCTTGTCTGAAAACCTAGCCCCCATCATATATGCCAAGTGGTTTTTACAGTTAAAAAATGGCTATTTTCGAAATTTTCAAAATCCAAAAAGTATATTTTTCGGAAATTAAGAAACATTTCAATGAGATGAGCGTGTTAGCTTTAGCTAACTCAACAATCTCAAGGGCAGAAAACAACATTTTTTCTTTAACTTTCGCAAGCACTGCATTTTTCATTTTTTTATGTATGTATGTATAATCTGTAACCTCATTTTACCTTGCGGTGTAGAGGCTGGTGCTTTATGCGCTGGCATCTGGCGGTACAATGCTCAACTTGCCCCGGATTCGGGATACAGAGTTGGAGCTCGCCTTTGATGCTTGCACAGCAACTATTGTATGAGGTGTGTGTCTTGGTGATGTGTTGACCTTGTTACTCTATCGTCTGTGGTTCTGATTAGAGCACAGTTAATTTGGTGCCGAACTGTGGATGGTCTCGCCGATCCCGATTCCAATTGCCAAGGCTACGGAAAAATTCCGACCCCGCGGGATTCGAACCAAGGACTTGCTTAATGCAAGTCTGGCGCTTACCCAACTGCGCTACTCGGCTTCTTTACATTTATCAAAATATCACATACCAAGGCTTAATTTTAAAATTCAATTTTTTTTAGGTGAAGACTTTAAAGATTTATAATTGGAAAACGCAATAGAAAATGTTGATGATTCCTTTAGAATTTTTTATTATTTATCGAAAAGTAATGTTTGCATAATTTGTACGTTTTTGGTCCAAGGGGCTTTTCAGGAAATAGTACATTGTGTATCTAGTACGAAAAGCGTAACATTCCCAGGCGACTGTGAATATTGTTGGGCGAGGACAATACACGAATATTCTCTGCCTAGGCCGGGAATATTATTCCCGTACAGTTTTATTGTAAATTACCTAGCAACTACTCATGTAATGGAATGTTTGACTTTGCTCAACAAAATTTTATCAATAATGTGTCAGTTCTAGTACGATTGACGGGCAACTTTTTTTTAAATCGGCAGTGAAGAACGTCGCAATCGTCATTAAAATACGAGAAATCGGCAGTGAAGTAATCCATTGTTTTACGACTTTTTGTAGGCGGCGGGGCGATAGGTAAACGTCAACCGACGTCAACATCTATCCTACAAAAGTTGGTTAAAATGTTGTAATTTCGCGGTTTCTCGATTTAAAACAGCATAATATACTCCTCGACAGTGAAGTTTCTTTTTATCGCTCATGTGGTTTATTTCCCTTGGCCCTACGGGCCTCGGCAACTAAATCCACATTCGTGAAAAAAAGCTAAACTTCAGTGCCTTGGTACACAAACTACTATTCAATGATAATTAATAGGTATATATTTAAATGGCTTGTAAAGACTTTAATTTACCCCTGTTTATGAATTACTTTCTAATGCTTTTCAACTACCTCTGAGTTTTGATTTTCCAAAAAATTCCAAATACATTTTTTCCCATTGGATTCCAACTTTTTCGTGATCAGATCACTGTATATCATGTGGGGCCGACTAATTCATTTCTACTGCCTTATAGCAAAACTCAGAATGTTAGCTTGTCATTTAGAATATACCTATAAACAAAATATGTGTCATTGCTGTGTTACAATACCGACCGTTTGATTGACAGAATTAATCACGTCATAAATTTGAACACATGGAAAATTGTGTTATTAATCATTTATCAGAAAAGTTTACTCTTGATAGAAGTTTATGCATCTCAATCTAAAGAATCACTAACCAACATTTAAATATCTTCTTTTGTATACGGGGGAAGTACAAATATGTATACGAAAATGGCTCAAAAATAAAGTACCCTTATTTTCCAATTTTTGATAACGGTAGGCTACTAGTTTGCAGTAATTTTATTTGATTGGTTTCAGGATATTAAACTTTTGTCTGTACGGTAATAGTCCGTTACTTTAAATGGCAACCATTACCATACTGCAACCGATAAACTATTTAGTGATGGGCTTATTCGAATGAAAAATAACCGGTTATCCGGTTATTGAAACAACCTCTGTAACTCGGTTTTCGTTCCAAGTATTCGAATGAAAAATAACCTCATCTTGATACGCACTACGTGCCGTATCTCAGCGACCTGCGAGTGCAAGGCAGATTGTACTGATTGAACAATCAGCCGCGAGCCTCACTTGGAGGCTCGCGGCTGATTGTTGATGTTATTAACACATTTGAGACTCCCAGTCGACCTGTTAAATTTATGGGGCCGTTCCTATTAAAGATAACGCTCTGCTGAGTATGAGATTTGCCGAAGCTGTGTTGGTATTAATTTATAACGGCCTAAATTTTTGCTACGAAACGCGGTTGATTATGCCTAATAAGGGATAAACAGACAGCGAAATAAGATTTTCTAATATCGTAAAAGATTTATATTTAATTTTTAATAACGGAGCAGTCGGGACAAGAAGTGGATTTCGGTGTTGAAAATTTTAAGTGTGCGTCCTTAGAACCGCGGAAGGCTGAACGTAGATAAATTATGGATTCTAAAATATACCACTATGATGTGTAAGCGAAAAGGCAAGGGTGGCTACTAGAGAATTTTAGGAACTAAAATTAGATTCAATAGATACTTTGTATTCGCATATTTATAATTTCTTTATGATTAGTATTGATATAGCTATTCTCAATGGTTTAAACTCCTTAGAAATCAAATAAAAATCATTTATACAATTATTATAATTAACGATTAACTGCTATCTGCAAGTTACGGTGCCGATGCAGATGACGGTGAACCGCCAACCGGCAAACCGGCGAAATCGAAACGAATCGAGAGCCAAAATTTATTCGAATGATTATTCAAATAATCATTCGGTTATTAATATCATTCGAATGCAAATAATTCGGTTATGAAAATTGTCCGGTTATGCCCATCACTAAAAATATTCAACAAACCACGGATGTTATGAATCATAACAGCCTTAGATGTCTTAAAACAACATCTGGGACAGTTATGATACTCATAATATTCGTTGATATGTTAATGGCTATAACAGTTATAAAAATAACGCTATTACGAGGTAGTATAATTAACTAAAATTGGAATCGGCCAGAAAATAAATAAGATGCAAGGGTGTTAAGGTGAGAAGTGAAACACACTAGCCTATATAAACTATTAACTGTAAATTTCTTTTTTGGCAACATGAAAACGGGAGCTTCTAATTTTCAGCGAAAACAACATGCGTTTTTGTATTTGTAATATTTGTTCATTTATTAGGGATGTCGTACCCGGTCTAAAATCAAACCCGGGTACCCGAAAGCAGTACCCGGGTACCCCCGGGTACCCGAAATATATAACAAGAATGTTAGTGTACATCTGAGGTAGCTACAATTTCTTTCTTTTACGTCGCGAGTTTTAAATTGAACTAAATTGAAATAGTACTACTCGCCAATTCAAACTGCAAGTCGTCTGTTATTCGTAAATATTTTCACACTTCCATGTGCTATCAAATTCAAGTATGTGACTTTTTATCCGAAATTGGTAGCAGCATCAATCAACATCACACAGAGGATGTTTATGTTACTTCAACCCATACGGACGCAATTTAATGGTACTATTGACGGGTTGACTATTTCCGTGAAGGGCATTTATTGCCTTCCTTATATGAAACAAAAAACATTATGTGGTATGGGATCACCCCATCCCATTCTTGTTATTACTGCATGGTTATGTTTTTCTAGCGCTTATTCCTATTGTTTTTATCATTTTCTCCGAAAAAGGCTGACTTCCTGGAAATTACATAATTTACTAGTCGGGTACCCAGGTCCTGAAACTACACCCGAGTCGACTATTACCCGGGTCGACCCGGGTACCCGGGTACCGCCGACATCCCTATCATTTATTATTAAATTATATTTATATTGATCTTGCTTGGCATAATGTTAAAATCCCCTAACGTACCTACAGCAATTTTGAAATATCAAACAGTTTATTTACTACAACAAAGTCAGCATATTACGATAAAAAACAAAAAGGTTTTAAGTACAAATGTTTCAATTATATAGTAATAGTATATTGTGTCACAAGGGCAGAAAACGAGCATTAGCAGCCCGCGGGTATTAGCTGCATGAGCGAGCGAAGCGAAGCGAGAGCAGCTGAAAGCGAAGGGCTGCTAATGCATTTTCTGCATGTGTGACACACAACTGTTTTTCGCCTAGCATTTAAAAAAATTGAAAAAAATTAACAAAAAGCTTTGATTTTATAAATACAAACAGAATTTAATAAGAAACTTAAGTACTAACAATTTACGAATTTATTTATTATAATAATTAATGTTAATTATCCCTTGAGCACAATTATGTATAGTAATACCAGAATTTGTAGGCATTTGGTAAGTGTTCGAAGTGCTAGTAGCGTGGTGACTTATTTCTATAGATGAAGTGGGTTCATTGGAATTATCTAGATTAACTGGTATTTCATTTATTTGGTCGGAAATATTTAAAACTTCAATTCTGTTATTTTTGCTAGTACTAGGCTGCTGTTCTTGGTTTGTCAAGATTTTTTGAGAAATATTAATCTTATTCGATAAGCAGTCATCGATATATCCTTCTGCAACTGCAGAAGAACGCCAACCTCCATGCTTTTTAAGTGTAAGCAAATCACTCCCAGAGTTAGCTAGTAGGGTTGCAATGTCCTGTGTATGTACTAGGTTCAGAGAGTTTCAAAAAAGTGGCTATTTTGCTTGGAATTTTGCTAAATACATTTTTTCCGATCGGTTGTACTGTACATTTATTGTTTTTGTAATAAATAAATAGGCGATTGTGTGGAGTGTGGGTAGGTCTTAGAGAAACATATTTGTTATATATTGTAAGTAGATTCAATCCATCAACTGTTTTGTTTGTGACTGTAAACGTTCTTGTAATATTATTTTTTGTTTCTGGAACTGTAACAATCAATACGTCTCCTCTATTATCTATGTGGTCAAGTTTCATATTCAACAACTCATTTCGACGACAAGCCCCGTATAGTCCCATAATAAGAGAAACCTACAATGCAATGTTAATAAAAAATAAAATCAATTTATCTTAATTTATTTGTTTACCTTTATCATAAGATATTCTGAATCATCTGCTTCCTTAAAAAATTTAATGCATTGTTCTTGAGTCAAAGTTTTAGACTTTTAGGCAGGTAATTTTTTTTTTTTATTTACATAATATCAGCAATCAGAATACATGTGATATTCTATAAGCTAATGTGATGTCTTGAGAATGACGTGATGAGGGCCCCTCCATTGATGGGTCCTCTTTAGTTTAGATCAGTGGGCCAACGTCTTTTAAGTCTTCTGATGACCTGATGGTTTGGGAGTTCGTTTATCAAAGGGTTGTAGTGCGCCGAAATTTTATCGACGTGCTTTGTTGTTTTGTCATGTATAACTTTTGTTATTAGCGGAATTCGAAGGTCTTCGTGTAGCATTTGGTTCGTTATGTACCATGGCGCGTTGGTTATTGTTCTTAATATTTTTGATTGGCTTCTTTGAATGATGGCAAGGTTGGACTTGCTGGCGCAGCCCCATAATTCCACTCCATAAGTCCAAATGGGCATGATAACGGTTTTGTAGATCAACAATTTGTTGTCCAATGGTAGAGGCGATGTTCGTCCAAGTAGCCAATAGAGATTTTTAAAGGTTAATTCTATATGTTTCTTTTTCTTGTTTATGTGGTCCCGCCAGGTGAGTTTGTTGTCTAGATGGAGACCCAAGTACTTCATAGTGGTGGATTGAGGTATCTCAATGTTGTTGAGGTAGACTGGGGGGCACTGCTCTTTACGTAAGGTAAATGTCACATGACTTGATTTGGATTCATTTACTTTAGTTTTCCATAACTTAAGCCAGTCTTCAAGTTGATTGAGGTGGTTTTGGACATATTCTGATGCGATGTTTACGTCTATATGACTCGCGAGTATGATTGTATCGTCAGCGAAAGTACCGATAGTTGTGTTAGGTGTGGTTGGTAGGTCGGAAGTATATAGTACATATAGAAAAGGTCCTAAGACACTTCCCTGGGGTACTCCTGAGTGGATTGGGCATAGTTCTGAGACATCGTCGTGTACTCGCGTTCTAAATTGTCTATTAGTTAAATAGGATTCGAATAGTTTATGGAATTGAGGTGGTAATAGTTGTTTAATTTTGTGTATGAGTCCTATGTGCCAGACCTTATCAAAGGCCTGGCTAACATCGAGTAGAATGGCTGTGCAGTAGGCATTTTCCTCTAGGGCAGTATTTATTGTTTGAGTGATCCTATGACACTGTTGGATTGTAGAGTGGGACCTGCGAAAACCAAACTGGTAGTCAGGGATCCAGTTTGCACCTGTAAACTCTGGGTCTAGGATTCGTAGCACTATTTTCTCAAGGAGTTTGGAAATCACCGATAGCAGGCTTATAGGACGATATGATGTAGCATACGCAGGATCTTTACCCGGCTTGGAGATAAGTATTATTTCAGCTTTTTTAAATTCTTTTGGCCAGTACTGGAGTCTCAGTATCGCGTTGAATATGTATGTCAATAGTACGATTCCTTTTTTTGGTAGTTCACGGAGCATTCTGGGTGTGATCTGGTCCATTCCTGGTGATTTTTTGAGATTTAGTCGCTGAATCTCAGATTTGATGGTCATGGGAGTAACTGATGGTGTGATCGTGGAAGGTGTTACGGGAAATGGAAGGGTTTCTGGTAGTGGATCGTCTGTTATGTCTTCGTGTGGTCGGAATACGTTAGATAGGTGATATGCAAACTGGTCTGCTTTCTCTTTGTCACTTTTGGCCCATCCAAGAGCTGGAGGTAGGTTGCGTATAGGTAGTGATGTAGATTGGGGTTTTAAGGAGGATTTGATAGGTCTCCAGATCGAATTATC
The DNA here is from genome assembly GCA_940337035.1 of Agriotes lineatus. Taxonomy (NCBI): domain Eukaryota; kingdom Metazoa; phylum Arthropoda; class Insecta; order Coleoptera; family Elateridae; genus Agriotes; species Agriotes lineatus. The sequence continues at coordinate 216,547 of CALNHX010001102.1, forward strand.
ATATCTATTTAAAATTAACACGTAACTTTTGTATGAGTCTTCCCTTATATTCCTGAGTTTTGCTTTTAGCTGATTGGTTAGCTTGTTGAAACTTGTTTTGTCTGACGGATGGTGAGTTCTTTGCCACTGAGCTCTAGCTCTCCGTTTTTGAGCAACTAGTTGTTTTACCTCTAGGGATATGTTGCTGATAGTTTTCCTGTGAACGATAGGGGGAGTGGCTTGTTGCGCTGCTGTTTTAAGCATTGTGTTAAGTTGAATGACTGCGTCGTCTACTTCTTTTGGATTCTTTAGTCTGTATTTCAAGTCTATATTTTCCTGGAGAATGCATCGATAGTGTTCCCAATCTGTTCTGGAGTTGTGGAGTTTTTTGGGAGGTTCTTTATGTATGACGCTTGCACTAATTGTTGCAATGATTGGCGTGTGGTCTGATGAAAGGTCGTAGCTTGCGATGATGTCTGTATAGTTTGCAGAAATTCCTTTGATGATAAAGAAGTCGAGAAGGTCAGGTGTTTTAGCGGGGTCCGCAGGCCAATAAGTCGGGGTTCCCGTTGACAAGTAGCCATATTTGTTTTCTTGTAGTACTTTGTGTAGCTCTCTTCCTTTAGTTGTGATTAAGCGAGATCCCCAAGTGGTGTGTTTACTGTTGAAGTCTCCTCCAGAGATGAATTTGGGTCCCAAGGTGTGAAAGAAGTTTTCAAAGTCTACCTTTTTAATGTTGTGCTTGGGGGGACAGTAGATCGCCGAGACGGTTAGTTCGTACGGTAGAGTAAGAACTTTGATGGTTGTGGCCTGGAGCGTTTCGATCTCATATTTAGGTAGAGCATAATGTTTGATACATTGTTTTATTAGTATAGCTGTTCCAGCGTGACCAGTTTTATCTGGGTGGTTGGTATAGTAAGTTATGTAGTTTGGAATTTTGAAGTAGGATTTTTCTGTGAAATGTGTTTCGCTTATTAGCATTATATCTATGAAGTTTTGTTTTAGGAAAAGGATTATTTCTTCTCTATGGTTTGAGAGACCGTTGGCGTTCCATTCTGCTATTCTGAGGAATTTATCCATTGTTTTGTTTGCTAAGAATCATTGTCAACATGTTTAAAATCATGCTGTTTTGCTGGATTAATTGGGAAAACATGGATTTAAATTCATCTAGGAATTTAGTGAGGGAGAGATTGAGTGACTGATCAGCGGAATTTGCATTTTGAAGTTCTGTATTTCTAGCAATATTAGCGTAGCTAGTTAGCCTACGGATGTTTGAAGACTGGTTTGGTGAGTTTATTGGTGGGGCTTGATATGTTTGAGGTCTGTAGTTAGGGTTTTTGTGTTTGATTAAGTTGTGGTAGTATTCACAACCTCGATAGTTGGCTGGGTGCCTTCCTCCACATAAGGCGCAGGTAGCAGGCGTGTCCTTACTTTTCTTGCAGCTTGATGTAGTGTGTTGGCCACCACATTTGACGCACACGAATGGTCGGGAGCAGTATGCTTTAGTATGGCCATACATCTGGCATCTCGTGCACTGTACTATGTTGTTACTGGTTCTTGGTGGTTCTATTGAAATGCGATTGTATTGTAGATGTTGTATTTTGTATATATCTTTGTTATTTTCAGATTGATTCAGATCTACAAAGAATAGATTCATTGGCTCTTTTGTGGTTCTATGTCTTGCATTGATTATATTTTTGACTTGGTGTCCTTGTGCGGTGAGTTGCGCTTTTATTTCTTCTATAGGTGTTGAATGATGAAGGTTTTTAATAACTACCCTGAACGCTCGTTCCTCCTTTGGTTGGTATGTGTGATGAATTATTTCATTTTCTCGCATAAACCGCGCTAGTTTTCTGTACGTCTCTGGGGTATTAGCAGAGATTTTTACAGTATTGTTCATCAAACTTTTGGTGACATATTGTTCTTCTTCTACTACTGCAGCAAGTTTTGTCTTCATTTCTGATAGTTGCATTACACCATAAACGAATATGGGGGGAGGTTTGGGTGTTTTGGGTTCTGTTGTGTTGCTGTTAGTATTATTTTCTTGCGTATTGCTTTCTAATGTATTTGTTAATACCCTGTATTTGTTGGATAGTGGTGTTACACTGGATTCGCCATTTTCTTGCGTGTTCGTTCTTATTTTTTTACGTTTTGTGGCTCTAACGACTTGCCAAGGGTTTTCTTTTGATGTTGTAATGGTTTCCATTTCATCGTCGCTAGTTGAGGACATTCTAACAAGTTGTTGGGCATTGCAGTTTAAGTAGGCTCCTGTAGGCGGTTGTGCAAGGAATTGTTCTTGATTTGGAGGGAAATAATTACTGGGCCCTGATGTTAATTGAAATGTTTGTGTATTGCAGGATGCTGGAGTTTGGCTATTTATGTAAGTTTGATTTTGGTAAGGATTTGGAAATTGTAGCATCTGGGCGCTTAGTTGAGGTTGACCCTGTGTATTTTGTGTTAGTGGCTGGCTAAATACATAATTATAGCCAGGTCCGTTGCCTGCTGGTAGCATTGTGGTAATTTGGAGAAGAAATTACCTGTTTTTGGCTTCTTTCACTAAAACTAGATTAATTCACTGTCCGATTATTGGTATTAAAGATAAGGCGGCTGAGGCCGCGTTATCATACAAGCACTTGAACTTGAACTCACAGCGCGTTAATCGTCGATGTTTACGCTACAGAATTCAAACGAGTACTGGTCAATAGTATATATGAAATAAAAATGGCGCTCAAATCCATTAAAAAATGATAAAGCCGATGGACCCGATGGGATAATGATCGAATTAATAAAAATGGGGGGCAGGCGCATATTACAACATCTAGAACAACTCTTCAACCAATGCCTAGACCAAGGAAAATACCAAAGGAGTGGAAAGAAGCAAACGTTATATTAATATACAAAAAAGGGAACAAAAAAGATCTTAAAACTACAGACCTATCTCCCTCTTGTTTCATTTCTATAAACTCCTTACGAAAACCATTACGAACAGCATATCCTAACCGTCTAGACCTCTTCCAACCACCAGAACAAGCGACGTTCAGGAAGGGATACAGAACAATCGATCATATACATACACTACTCCAGCTAATCGAGAAAAGTCAGGGATACCACCAACCTATATACGTGGCATTCATCGATTTCGAGAAGGCATTCGATATCATAGAAAAAATGGGCAATAATAAACGCACTCCAACGATGCCGGATCGACTGTCGATATATCAACCTTATCAATGCCCTATACGAGAATGCTAGATTAAGAGTGCAAGTATATACCGCAACAGAGCCCGTGAACGTAGAACGTGGAATAAGACAGTGGGACACCATATCCCCCATAATTTTCACTAACACACTCGAAGATACCTTTAAGTCACTCAACTGGGAAAATAGGGGGGACTCACCTTAACGGCGAATACCTATCACATTTGAGATTTGCCTATGACATAGTTATAATTGCACCAGACATGATACAACTGGAAAACATGGTAATAAAGCTCAAAGAGGCAGCCGAATCTACAGAACTAAATATGAATATCCCCAAAACTAAAATAAGGACAAACATGGAAGATGCCACACCTATAAATATCAACGACAACGATACCATTAAAATAGCAGAGGAATACATATATTGAAATGGTTTTAAGCCCACAATTTGGCTCTGTTTACAAAATATTTAACCAAGTCAATAAAGCACAGAGTTAAGATATTTTATGTAATTGCAATTTTAAACAGTAATAAAAGTATTAAATGCATTGGTAATAGTATGCGAGAATCAGTAATTAGACGGATAAAGGCACGAAAATGCAAAACATATCTCAGAGAAGAATATAGCTGTTCTGGGCTGCTTACGGTTAAATTAGGAACCATCTTTCCTTCCAAACTTTCCCAACATCTAAAGACCCAGGTATTCAACCAATGTATTCTACTAACCTATGACATACCCTCAGAGACCTGGGCGTTGAATGAAACCTGGATAAGGAAACTAAAGGTAGCACAGAGGAAGATGGAGAGATCAATGCTGGGCATAAGACTGCAAGACAGGGAAAACGATAGAATGGATTAGGAGCCGAACCAAGGTGATCGATATAGCAGAACGAATAGCAACATGTAAGTGGCAATGGGCGGAACATATTGCCCGGACAACGTATGACAGATAGACCAGGAAAGTCACCCAGTGGAGACCTAGATTGGGGAAGAGAACATGCGGTAGACCCAAAACAAGGTGGAAGGACGACCTCCAGAAGCAAGAGGAGCGCAGTGGACGAGATTAGCTTACAATAGACACGAATAGAAAAGACATGGGGATGCGTATATCCAAAAATGGATGACATAACGCTGGGGATGATGATGATGATGCAGTTTTTTAATCTAAATCAACTATTCTATGCTACTTTCAGTTCTTTCTGAACAATCCACGACATAATGAGTTTATCAACGCTCGTAGAAATCATAATCCAGAAGCAGTTCTACAGTTGTTTGAAATCTTTTGACCTTTTCTTTATTAAAATATTTTCCTTTAAAATTCCCCAAATTTACATCATGGTCAGTCCTATAAAGATTGTGCAACGTATATGATCTGAAAAATAAATCTATGCAATGAGAATATATAAAGGTAAACTAAAAATTTTGTAAGGGGTAAACATTTCTAGAGTATCTTGAATTTGCTATCCAAGCAATTCGGAATTTTTTTAAAGGAGGACCTGTACTTGCAAAACGTTGCTTCTTCATCTTTTACTAGGAATACTAGATAAGAAAACACATATTATGAAAGAAAATAATTGTGCCCCCCCCTCGGGGAAACCTGTAACCACTAGAGGGCTCGTCTACAGGTGGCGGATCAGGTAGAGCTCGTTAGATATACAGGGTAGAACGGACGCTACTAGATATCCGTGAAGCCGTTAAGAAACTGAATAAGAACAACGCCTCTGGATTAGGGTTTCTAAGTCCCGGGACCAAAAGTGTTTTCGGGACTTACGAGCTAAATTTCAAGTCCCGGGACTAGTCCCGAAGATCCCGAAAATGGTCCCGAAAGGGAAATAGTGTTCAGGTGAAATTTCCGATTGAAATTTCCAAAGAAAAACAAGTGTTGTGCGTTAAATAAAGTATTTCTGTGCTGATAATCTGCGTTGGGGTTCGTCTATAACTTCATTGCTTTCTTCTAGTACTAAAAATGTATGTCGCTCTTGATCTTTTGCTTTTGTTTGAACTGCAAAGTGCTTGTGTAATCCTTTCGTCAAGCTGCCTCTGATTATGATAATTTTGTAGGAACCAACTTTACATTTCGTCAATTGTTTATCTTCAATATCTAAAATTGTTGCCATATTGACTTCAAATCGTTATTTTTTTAAATGTAGAATTCATTCTAATTGTAACGCTTTAGCAGACAAATAACGAACACATTTAAAACCTAAAAATATAAATTATCAGCTTCTTCGCACATAATCTTAAAAGTCTACAAATTTTGTTACCTTACTGTACCTTACAAAAGAAACAGACAAATACATAAATAGAAGAAGGTATTAAAATGTGGCTGCAACAACACACAGGTTTAATTATAACCTACCGAAAACAATGACGCTCCTGCCTACGCAAAACGCAATAATGCAGAATGTGCAAGAGGCATGAGTAATACGCCGCACGCCGGTGAATACCCGTCCTAATTCTCTGATATCGAGTATACGCACGCATGTTGACATGGTCCCGGGACTTCGCCTGGGCTGGCTGTGGTCCCGGGACTCGGTTTTCGCGGTAGAATCCCGGGACCGGATCCCGGGACTGGAAACCCTACTCTGGATGTCATAATATACCAGAGCTAATCAAGTATGGCAGAGAACATCAGACCAAACACCTACAAAAGTTAATAGCCAACGTGTGGAACAGCGAGCAGTTGCCAGAGGAATGGAACATTGCAGTCATATGCCCATTACATAAAATGGGAAACCAGCTGGATTGCTCAAACTATAGAGCCATAACACTTCTAAATACATTCTACAAAATTCTGTCCAATATTATAAACAGGAGAATCCTGAATTATACCGAACAAATAATAGGTAACTATTAATGTGAATTTCGTAGTGTTAAGTCAATAAATGGCCAAATTTTCTCACTCAAACAAATTATTGAAAAGACGTTGGAATACAATATAGAAGCGTATTACAGATTCATAGATTTTAAAGCTGCTTATGATGGTATAAAAAGAGACATTTAGTATTTAAGATGATTCGTTTTTCATTGTCAAAACCAGTATTTCTCGCAGATCGGTTATTATTGTGCAGAGAATTCGTCTAGAACATACAACACGCAAGACATTCCCCTGCTTTTCAATATCCTCGCTTCCACTTCTCTACTTTATGGAAATTTCACGGAGTTGGTAATTCGCAAGCTGCGTTGTGCTTTTCCTGTCCTATTGTTCTAGTTTTATCCGTCCGTTTCGAATAGGAGATCAGTCGCAATTTTATACGACCCCCACTGAAAATGTAAATGTTCGCTAAGCAGAATTACCATAACAATTGTATTATTGTTAATAAATGGATTGGTTTATTTTCAATGTCTTGACTATTTATTCACTGTCAGTCACACAGAAGGCATATTTTAATGTGTACTAAATCTCATATATCGATATTAATGTTAGAATTCAGCTAAGAAACGCAATTTAAACTTTTTTAATAATGTGAGTTAATTGGAACACATTTAGTAACTAATAGCATAATTACCGTATGATGCATTTATGTGGTAATTTATTTTCGTTCCATACGAACAAAACAAAGTATGAAGTTATCCTGGAGAAACTTCTCATTTACTTAACTGATTTATCAAAAATAAATGTATCTAGTAGACATTCCAAACATGAAACATCCTACAAGCACGAATATTAAATCACAGCGATTCCTACAAATGCATTTATGTAAGTGCTGTGCATTGTGCAATCCTTACTGCAGAACTATTTACTATTTAAATTACTCCTGTATGCAACCATGGAAGTTTTCCACAGAAATTCTTACCATTAGTAGACTCTCTAAATGCCATACATACACCGGCAAACAAAAAGTAAATTGAAAAATTATGAGGTTGGGCAAATATGAAACGGGGCCCATAAAATACAGAGCATGTGGCGTATTGTAGTGGTATTAAGCCCACGATTTGGCTCTGCTAGCAGTGCAACATAATTAACCGATTAAATAAGCACAGAGTTGGGGTGTTTTATGTAACTGCAATGTTAAACTAAAATTAAAATATTAAATGCATTGACAATGAGATGCTAGAAATAGTAAAGTAGTTGAGTAAGGAACGCAAAGGCAAAGCTTATTTTCACAGGGGTCGAAATTGACTTTTAACGAAATAAAAGTAATAAGTTTGTGCATAAAGTGAAGCCGAACCGAAAGAAACTAATAGACACAAATTATGAGGAATCTAAAAAGGCAATGTAAGCAAGAATCAAATAACAGGACATTGCAAAGACCAATTAGAGAAGCAGGCAACAGGACAGGAAGGAAGCAAATGAGAAGTGGCGAACTCTAATAAATCAGTGCATTTAAAATTACAAAGCAGAGCAGTGGCTAAAACTATAGCTATTAAGGCAACTAGTGTTTTACAGAGGATTTTTAAACTGTAAAACACGAGTTGGCTTCAATATTTTTTCTACAGCCGAGGAGTTTGTTAGCTTAAATGCCCTCGGGGCTTCGCCCCTCTCCAAAGCGGCCCTCGGGGCTCCACCCCTCTCCAAGGGGGCCCTCGGGACTCCGCTCCTCTCCCAGGGGGCCCTCGGGGCTCGGCCCCTCTCTAAGGGGGCACTCAGGGCTCGGCCCCTCTCCAAGGGGGCTCTTGGAGCTCCACCCCTCTCCAAGGGTGCTCTCGGGGCTCCGCCCCTCTCCAAGGGTGCCCTCGGGGCTCCGCCCCTCTCCAAGGGGGCCATCGGGCTCCGCCCCTCTCCAATCGGCCACTCGGGGCTCCGCATACAAATCGGTCCGATATAATAACTGTACTTTTAATCTTCACAAATGTAATAAGGATTTATAAACTCTTAAAGTACTCCGTGCTTTAAATCGAATGGCGTGTTTTATAGACAACATAAAGCACGCCGCATATGACCCTTGGAAACAGTTTAAAATCACGGCTGTAGAAAAAAATAATAATACGTTCGTGAGTGTAATGCTATAAGACATTATTAATTATAAGAAAACGACAATATTTTAGAATTTAAAGAATTTGTAAATATTAATTAAGTAATCAAATTTTCTTCCATTTTGTACCATTGTTTATCAAACCTTGCTTCCGTTAATATTATAACCTATCAACCAGATGCGATATTGTTTCATAACGGGGGAGAACAATTGAATAGAAATTATTGGCAGTTTGTTAAGATTTGTGCTCTACATTTAATACATAATTTTGATAATAAACGTGTTTTCCAACTTATATTGTATTACCATTTTATTGCCCAAGAGCCAGTGTACATGTGGGAGTACTTTCATAAAGTTTCGCAACGAAAATATTAAGAATTCGACAATCTCATGTTCGAGGACATCGGGGCCAATCAGCAAAAATTTACGAGCTTCGACTACGGCCAAGATCAGTATCGGAGCCAAGAGATGAGCAGTCCAGGGCATCGTACGGGTCTGCAAGAACGTCTCCACCAGATTTGGCAGCAAGGGGAGCAGTGATAGCTGAGAAAATCCAACGGCGTCATCTCCAGAGCATCATCGGTGCAGTTCGACCAGGTTCTAAGGTACGAAATTAGCCTAAAAATTAGTGCCAGCGTCCGGAAACCGAGTTGCATGCGAGATCAAACCTTACTGAATAATATGAGATCATTTCCAAGGCTTCAGCTAGCCGTATTTCCAGTAATTAGCAAGGCGACATCAAAATCCGTGGCTTAGCGGAAGTTCGGGCCGTCACAGGAGTCGACCAAAAACAATTGCATTTAGTCGGCGTCTGTCCTACGCAACGTAATACGTCACTGCTAAAACAAAAAGTTCTTATTTGGCGCCAAGCGCGGATAATTTAAAAATTTACCTTGCGAATTCTCATATTTTCACGAGTATTTAAACTTTCAAAGGACCGCCGTTTGCGCGAGACAACCATTTTGTGATTTGAGAGATTGTGGACATTGAACTAACGCGTATTTGAACTACTGGCTTGACATAGTACAATTCAGATCAAATTAAATTACAGTCGACTTCGGAACCTACCTGAGAGGGAGCTTGTCTTTTACCGAGAGCTAGCATTTTAAATAAATAATTGCAGTTAAATAAAGTATAAAGAGGGGCATACAACCATTTATTTTGTGCAGTAAATAATTACATTTCATATTTTAACCAGCCTAGTAATTTACTGACAGGCAAAGTTATTACATACCGAGGTGGAAAGTGTTTCATTCTTGTCGAGAGATTAAGGAGTTAACCGAGATGCGTAGCGTCGAGGTCAACTTTATCTCGAGACAGGAATGAAACTTTTCACCGTGGTATGTATAATATTTTATTCGCAACCACTTTATTCTAAACAATAATTATATTATGATACGACAGGTTGTGACGCGCATGAATGGATGAACGAGATTCCCATTGTCCCTACCTACACAGGGGTCGGCAATGGATTACTCTCCAACCACTGCGACGGCAATCACTTTCCCGACCAGTTGGAAAGTTACAAGTTGGGAATAGCTCATTTTCCAACTTTTTAAAAGTCAGTAATGATCTTATTACATATATGGTTGTGAATAAAATATAAAACAGTGAATTGTGTATTGGATTTACCGTACTTTAACTTATATAAAATATCAAATTAACGTATACAGAACAATTAGAGCTATCCATTGCAGTATATATAGAGGAAAGTACTCCTAACGTTTTGCGAGTAGTCTTATTCGACTTCTACGCATCATTTAAAGTTGTGGCAATCAAATGTATTCAGTTCGATGGTCTTTCGGTTCGTCAAAGCGCCTTCCTTTAAGGGTCAGTGTGAGCTAAGAAACAGTATTAACTAGGCTGGAGGCAAATCCAGAGAAAATGGGAAATGTTACAAGACTGCAACAATTAACGTAAAATGAAGAAGGGTATTATCTTGTAAAAGATTCCACTTGCTAGAGCCTGCCAAATGCGCCACGCGACGATTGCGCTTCACTAAACGCTTCATGACAGTTTTGCTGTGGCTGGTCCACGGGTGTGTTGATGATAACATCCTGAATAATTCGAACTCATAACACTTTTTATGATAAACAACAACCATTTAGTTATTCACTTCAGGGTTTCATGGCTTGTTTCGTTGTCTGTGGGCGGTCAATGGGAATTCCTCGACCGTGGCTGCCGTCTCTTTTGTCCGAAAAAGGTTCCGCGGCTGCCTGCAGCTTTTTACCTCAAAGGCCCCACTGTGCGCAGATGGCGTAATGTCTCCGCGATATGAGATTTGTACTACGCACTTTTACACTGATTTGCGGATGCAATTTGTCACTTTGCAACACTAATTATTCAGTTATGCGTAGCGTAACGACCGAAATTGGTTTCCTGCTAATTTAAGTTGCACAGTTTTTTGGGCTCAAGTTTTCAGTTTTACGATCGCGTGTGCTGCTTTGCGGGCCTTTCACCGGGCGATGCTTCTGTTACTATAGACTTATAAGACAGGCTAGTAAGTGTAACACCCGGTAAAAACAAATTCTTTGTGTATGATGCCTTGACTGTAGAAGAAAGTGATCAGCATGGCCTTCACCTTCGATTTTTGTATTCGAAATGGCTTTGGTCTTTAAAAGGTCTCCGATCGTCGTCATTTGTATGTGCAGTAGTGCCCCTTATGCATTTAAAACTGGCGAAAAATACACAGTAATCACCAAATTCGTTCAATCATTACAACTCAACTGGTAATAGCAAATATAAAAAAGAAAAATGTTATTCCACAAAGACAAAATATTGTTCAACAAGTAATAACAAATAACGATGTAGTCACGCTATTCCGTCAAGTGAATTTAATTTTTTAATATATTGTGCCACTTGCATTCACTTCCACACTTGTTATCACATTCTTCTGTTAGAACTGCTGGGATTTCCTTCAAATTGCTCGAGGAACGAATTTAATTTCTATCATATGTTTCAAGCTCCGTGATCTATTAGATTAATGTCTAGAATTAGAGGGCGTAGGGGTGTCAATAGCTGTCAGTTTTATTTTATTATAGCAATCAGAGGGAACCCTTGCAACGTGTGTCGCAACATCATCGTTATAAGAATGACGAATAAGGCAAGACATGTTCTTGAAGGGCATTTCCTACATAATGATCAGCAGCTGTAAAGCTTTTACTAACTCTATACAAGATATGAAAACCTATTCTATGGGAGTCCTTCCCAGATATCGTTTTTCTCCAAACTCGATCTCGATTATCGGCACCATGTGAACATAATTTTGATGAATACAAGAAAACTGTAGTTCAGCCTTCTGGAAGGTGTTTGGATGCAATAGCTGGTTCGTTGAAAGACCTATTTCGTCCAAAGGAACCCTTTAACATTGTGAAACCCTTTGAACTGGACAATGATTAATTCCCAGACTTTGAGTAGCATAACGCTGGTTCCGCATATCTTCAACCAAAACAACAATCTATAGCTGCTACATTAAAGGTAATAGTTGACAGCAACACCGTTGAAGATGGACAACGGTTGACTGGCAGTGCAATTTAATAGACTACGAGTTATTCAAAATGGTACTAGAAGAAAGAGTGGACTCAGTAGTTGCAGGTTAAACACATCAAGACCACATATAATCACCTGCTCCGGAAAACGAGACCCACTCGCATTGACTTATGCAATGTGCTATTAACTTATACTAATATGATGTGCCAAATACAACAGTCAGAAAAGGTCATACTGTAAACTGGCGGAAATGTTGAATTGAAATTCCCTCATATCGAAAACTGCTCTTGAGTCAATTATCTCTAAAATTTCGTGTCAACCGACTAATGAACCCACAATACCAAACCTCCGTCGCAGCTGTGCGGATCTTTATGTGAAGACCCCAGCCCACTAGATCTCCCCCTCGTATGGGGGGGGGGGGGGCGCTAAACGTGCTGTGCAGTGTACGCATGTTCGTATGTGTACACGATTCCGGTCGCCAGGAACCTTCCTGAAGTCTTGGATCTTCTTCATACGATAGGTCGTCCGAAAATAAAGGCAACATCAACTTTTGAAGTATGGTCGAAGGCAAAAATCCAAAGGTATGGCACTTTCTGATCTTTTTCATACAACACCAAAAACTCTCTAAACCGACAGATAAATAAAAATCAAATTGTCGATATACCGACATCAATTCAAACATGACGTGCCATGGGTGTGACCCACGAGCCATGACCTAAACAATAGTTGCCAGCCCTCAAAATGTCCATATACGCCCGGTTGTTTTTATTTTCCTTAATAATAATCACATGTAAATATATAGGGCAAATCCACTGATGATGATGATGATGATTAAAATTTTTTAAAAATTTAATTAAACTTGTTCAAAAGTTCTTTTGTCGTAACGGTTTCTTAAGAACCGCACACAGCACATACAAAGTTGAATTGATTAGATTTGCCAACTTTTAGTATTGAAGTTAATTTCATGAATAATTTTTTTTTTTTTATAAAATTTGATTGAAATGAAATAAGTAATACATTTGCTTTGGTTAAGCTTTAAAATAAATGTTTGGTTTAAATTTTTTACATGATATAACGAACAGCGTTTTTTACAGCATTCAACTGATTTCTTAAATACACTCATTAATAACACCTTCAACTTGATAATAAACGCGAAGATAAGGGCCGAAGTATTCTTGGAAAGCACCGAAGGGCGCGTATCAAAAGTTTCTTTAACATTAGACTGATTCACAAAATTGAACTGTGAAGCCGAGTGAAGTGCGTATTGACATTTTTTATGATAAATAACTGGTTCATAACATTTCATTGTACTAGCGAAACGGAGTGATGCTGAGTGTCGAAGTATTCTTGGAAACCACCGAAGGGCGCTTTTCTGGGGTGGGGATTACTGTATATTTTTAATTTCAAGTCCTTGCAAGGGAAAATATTTATACTTGACGAAAATAGTTAGTTTCAAACTGGGTGCCTCGGGTAAACTTAGATCTCGGGATCCATTCACTCACATGTAGAAGACAAGAATAACAGATATAGAAATGAAGAGTATATTATGTTTAACTTGATACAAACTAATTGTTAATTAAGGAAAAATAAACAACAACAATAAAATATTATAAAACATAAAATTGTTCAGCGATTCGATATCTCTGGACGCTGGGCAACCCAAGCGGCACGGTGCTGCCCCTGGACGCACTTAAAGCAAGCACGGAGAAGGTAGGCGTGGATGATCGTAGCTCTGATGTACTTGAGCTGGAAACGATAGGTCTGAAACAAACTGTATTTGTGCCGGCAAAAAAGGCGTTTTTATTTATATTTTACGGGCGGACAAATTCAATGGAATAAAGTGTTTTACGGTGTCTGTGCCGTTCACGGCAAGTTTATTAAGCCTGGCTGTACGTGGTACTTCCATCTAGGATTGCTGGAAACCACTTCGTGGTCGGTCCGGACTCACGGCAGAAGAGCCAATTTCCCTTCGTCGAGGTCCCTGCGGCCTATAGGTTTCTGCTAATATTCAGATAAGCCGTGCTTTAGGTTAAGTTCATAAAGCGGTTATAAAGATATAAACCTGGGGGACGGTTTATGTGAAAGCTAAGCGGGATAATTGGCAAGAAGGGCCGAGTCCGCCGTTGCCGGGCAGATAAAGGAATTCTTTAGAAAGATGGGGCCGATTCCACCGTTGCTGGTCAGGTCATAAGGGATCATAAAAGGAGGGCCAGGTGCCGGAGGGGACTTGGAGATCAGGATCGGGTTTAGGTCTCAAGACTAAGTGACGTTAACTAGTTGTGAATTATTTTGTATACTCTTCGGCCACCTCGTTATCCGCCCATTTCTATAGAGGGGCTTGGAGAAGGAATTGCATGGCGTACCTGCTGACGCTACGTCCGCGCATCGCGGCTAGGCTCGCCTTATCGAAAATCCGAACGCTATGAAGATGTGAGCGGTGATTATAGCAGGTTTGGCGCTCTTAAAATTTCTAGCATGCTATTTGTGCCTTAGGTAAATTTGATGCATAGAAGCTGCTGGTAAGCAAAAAAATAATATCATTAACTTGGTTAAATCAATTACACTTGTTACTTAATACTAAATTTAAACCAAACCTACTATGACGTTAACCATCTTGACTTCTACGGTTGGGGTCACGTGGAGTATTTATTTTCCAGTGTATGCAGAAAAGTCGCGTTTATTTGTAAATATGATTGTTGCTATAGCTGGATCCAGCCGTACCAACATCGTACTCTTAAGAGTACCTTCTCAATTACAAGTAGGGTTAGGCTGTATAACAGGTAGCAGGAGGACCTTTGGAGGTTATTATAATTGTCCGAAATGATAAATAATGAATTTTAATTATTAAAATATTAACATTAGTATGCTAACTTATTTTACTTGATTTTCTAAACTTAAAATACTGAGAACTTCTTTGAGAGACTGATAGTCGATATGTCTAGCGTAATCACATTACTCCAATTGGTTTTTGATCCATTTGTATCTATATTTTTCTAGTAAAACGTGAATGTGGCACCAATGAGTAGTTCTCTTTTCACTATTCGTATAAACTTCTGTATATCCCACTTTAAAATTTTCTCATCAATTATTGCAATGAATAGATTCCTAACATCATTTGTGAATTTTCAACCTTCCCTAACCCTTCGTCTAGTTCTTCGATTATGTCATTAGTTTTTAGAATTTTGTTATGTCTTCCGTTTCTGCCCATTATTTTCCCTTGGCTTAATTTTGTCTTCTCTTTTGGATTACTACACTGCATATTTTGTAAATAATTATAATTCAAGGGGTATGCGTTGTAAATCTTCCAGTCAGTTACCGCAAGGTTGTCTAAAGGAAAAACACAGAAAATTCGATGGTAAAAGGCTGAGAGTTACAAGTTGAGCCAAGGACCCAATACAAGTCTCGTATAGGTAAGTGACCACCACAGGGACAAATCAACTACTTTTTGGAGCACATGAAGACGTTTAATAAGAATAATCGAAAACAATTGGTTTAATTAAGTCTTACTTTGTGTGAAACATTTTGGATTCTCCTCGCTAAGCAACATTTTTTACAAAAAACATAAATATCATACCATATGCCATGCGCTTTCGTGGAAACTCTTTATAGACAAAATAAAACACGTACGTATCATAAAAGTTTACTTGAACATTTAGTATTTAAGAAAATCTGGGTTTTCAACATAGCTAAACTCAGATTTTTGTGCAGCAAACTAAATCTTCTGGACATTGGACCAGTAAAGGACCTAACATGGTCTCCTTACATTGATCTTTAGGCATGCATATACCTTCAATAAATCTATCTCCTTTGCAGACTGCTGGAACAAAAGTAAGAAATAAAAAGTGTTTTAAGTAAGGTGTAACGGCGGCTTTATGTAGAAGTTCAGTTGACCTTATTGAAAGGAAATAGAAACTCTACAGGTAAATGTTCGTTCTATATAAGAAAGCAGTTTAAGTGCTTTTGACTCTAATTAATAGCCGATTATTTCACTTGCAGTGTATAATTAATTGCAATATATATATCTTAATTTTTCAAGTTAAATTAATTCATGATATAAAATGAGAAATGCTATTCATATTCAACAATTTCAAAAAAGTATTGTTTCTAAATTTCAAGAATTAAAGAAACAGACCGCTGTAGCTTCAGTAAGTATATTTATAAAATTTTCTGTAGATTTTCATTTGGCAGTTTGATAATAAAATGATACTTACTTTCAGCAGAAACATTTACCGACGTCAGAAATAGTACAGCAGCTACCAAAATTAACGAAAATGGGAATTTCATCGTCAAATGTTAATTAAATCGCCCGACAGCTACCTTTGCAGTCGCAGTTATACAAATTAAGTCCGGAATATTTCAAGTTTACTCTAATCACATATTACAAAACTACAAATAGAAATTGCCCTATTGTTCAGTTAAATTTAATAATAGAAACAATGGCAAACCATAAAAAATGCTATAAATCCACTCCAGCCACCATGGCTCTCTTGTGGGCGGAAAAACTCCAAAACATTCTTGTAAATACCATAATATCGTTGTAAATATTTCGACCTTTCATTTTTTGTGGTTCCAAAGGACAAATTTAATAAGCGTTTCAACCCAGCGGTATTGTTAAGTTATTGATTTTCGATATGTGTTATATACCTTGGGATTATTTTTAATCCGGGACATTTGCATTTCTTATACGAATTCTTTGATAACTTCGAATTACTACATAACTTTCAATTGTTATTATCATGAATTGTCATACATTTGTTCTATATTCCAGATTGATTGTCATCAGGCATTTAAAGTAAATCATATTTTAAAAGAACCATAACATAGTACCGCTCAAATATTATTAACAATATTACAGGGTAAAGACTCATTTATGGCACATGACAAATAAACTCCACTCGAAGCAAGGTTGTCACTTTACTGCAGCTTGAAATGGGTATCACATCGAATGAAAGATTACCACATTACCACAAAAATTATCAGCGCTAACTCAACAGTAATTCTATCCAGTCAAATCCGAAGTATTTAATTTTTAAGCAAATCTTGCTTGTTTTTTTCCTGGAAGAGGCCAATGTTTACATTAAATTAGCACACTGGAAAATCTGAACTTAAAGCACATGGTCTAAATACTTCGTAATTGGGCTCCCCTTTTCACGGTACAATATAATACAAGCAATTTACAAGTACTCTATCTGGGCTGATGGTAGAGCATTCCTTGTTGACAGGGGTGCTAAACAGTCAGAATCGAGACCTAATTGTCTCTGGAAGCGGGCGAAGGACGACGAAACTGCTGCCAAAATAACGGGACGTGAATTGAAAGGTAACTTAATCAAACGGCGCTTTCCACGAGGTTTATCTCTATCCGTAATTTTTGGGTACGAAGCCTCAGAGTTAATCCGGCATTTCGCCGATATCGAAGGCGTACTTCGCGGCAGAACGTCCAATTTGGCGCAACTAACGACGCAACAGAACTCTCTTGATTGGATACCTCTGGGTGAAATTCTATACGTATCAAGCCAACTCCGTGATGGTTTGGGAATCGAGAGCAACGCTGCACGCCTGCTAGAATGGTGAATCCCAACTGGAAAATGAAAAGATAAACTTGCGATCCACAGCTTCGAGAATTCCCTCGTGTTGGGTGTAAACGCGGAAGTAAAGTCCCTTATGCGATATCTACGAAATGCAGGATTATTTCAAAGGAAATCCTTTTTTACTTAATTAGAGGTCTGTTCGGCGTCGCTCGAAACGTTGAATAAACACAGAACAGGACCAGCATGACCCGAGA
Organism: Agriotes lineatus; assembly: GCA_940337035.1. NCBI lineage: Eukaryota > Metazoa > Arthropoda > Insecta > Coleoptera > Elateridae > Agriotes > Agriotes lineatus. The sequence goes on from CALNHX010001102.1 coordinate 233,914, forward strand.
AATCGACGAATAAAGAAATTACCACAAATAGTTTTGCGGAGTAAAAATTAATCTAACAAAACTTTTTTTAAAATTGCATAAATAAACATTGAAAAATTTAAATTTTATGCCTCTTTGCGGTAGCTGCATACTTTCAAAATTGTAATTAATCTTGAAGTTGTTGTCTTTCAATTGTGTGACTGACTGCTCGTGAATAGAAATAGGAATTCAACAATAGAGCTTATGTTATTTTTCTTCAACACCGTTTAGTTGTTGATATTTCCATTGTTTTGAGTTTATATCACATTCAGTATGTTATTATTTGTATTAAAATACAGGGTGTCCCAGAATTGTCTCCCCACCGATTAGTCATAGATTCCTTAAATTATAATAAATCGATTAAACCTAATATACCTTAGTAGAAGTCCCTCCAGTAAGAAGTTATAGGCCCCTAAAGTTCAATGTTTTAAATGTTTTTTATATTAATTTCTACAAATGCAAAGATACCGAATTTGAATTTTGGTATACATGCGCACTATTATGTACTGCACTAGTAAAAAATGTTTGATACACTAGACTTCACTGTAAGAGGCACTTTACCTATATTGAAAAACTCTTTTTAGCTATAACTTTGTTACTTATAACATTTATTTAAATTTTAAGTTATTACCCGAATGAAAATTAAAAAGCGTAAAAATAAAGTACTCTTAGTTCATAAGCGTGAAAGCAACCGTTTACCTTAAAATGCCCATCAAAGGTTTTTGGTTGTCATTAAGACGTGTAATTATCAAGTAGCCATGATCACAAAAACAATGGGTAATGATTGTGATCTAGAAAACAACAATAATAAATCAATTAATGAGGTCAGTAACATTTAACCCCTTAATCGAAAAAGGGAAAAACACTTCTTCATGGTGATGCGTCAACGAAACCTACCTTTGTTGAGCTTCAATACACTGGCTACCAGCTATTGTATAATAAATAAATACAACGTACACAATGAAACAAAGATGGTGACTAACGAGCTATCTACTGAATAATTTCAATAAGCGAAAGGACATGTACACAACGATATTAACCAACTCCTAGAAGACGTAATCATGTATACAAACTAGCTAAATGTAATTCTATCCAGCCAAAGCCGGAATATTTAATTCCGGGACGTGAATTGAACTTAACCAAACGGTACAATCCACGAGACTTATCTTTCGTCATTCGTAAATATTTGGGTACGAAGCCTCAGAGTTAATCTGGCATTTCGCCGATATCGAAGATGTTCTTTGAAGTAAAAAGATCCAGTTTTACGCAACTAACGAACTACCCCGCCCCATTCAACAAACTGACCTGATCGGATACCTTAGGTTGAAATTTGTTATGTACCAAGCCACCTCCGCGGCGATTTGGGAATCAGGGGTGCGACTACATGCCTGCTGGATTGATGAACCCCGACTAGCAATCGTCAAAAAGCTTAACTTGCGATCTACCACCTCGATTATTCCCCTCGCGCGAGGTGTAAACGCGGAAGTAACTCCCCTAGGCGATATCTGCGAAATGCACGGCTTATCTCAGCGGGAGCCTCTTTGATCAGTTAACGGTCTGTCAGGCGCCGCTCGAAACCCTGCATAAACAAGTGAACAGGACCGGCCGCGACCGATAAATTGACGAATAAGGGAATTACAACAAATAACTTCACGGATTGTAATGTAACCTAACAAGAGACTTGCCTGCGAGTATTATAGACAGAGACTATGTTAAAAACAGAAATATAATTTTAATTGGTGTGCTTTATTAAATATTATAAAATAAAGTAAATGTAATTCACAACACTAATCACATTGTATGACTTAGGGGTGCTTTGTTTTTGAGAAATGACATGAGTGACTCTCTTTAAGTGGTAACTAGTTTTTTCTGATGCAATTTGAAACTCGTTTCAGTTATATAAGAACTAGCTTCACACCCATCATAATATGTTTCAACCTCAGGAAGATTTTGACTACCGTAAATCTTTCTTCGTCTGCCACTTAATGCTTTTCTTCTAGATTTCGGGTTCGTTTCCAGTCTTTCCTTTGCATCAACCATTCTAGGCAAATTCTTTAGTATTTAGTGATTCTTTGGAGCAGTTGCTGTATTGAAATTAACAGGCGTTCTGTGCTCAAAAAGAAATTACATAAGGGTTGGCCATGTACTGTAGCAGTAAAGTTTGTGGCACCGCGAACGAAACAAGTTCGATCGTTGACGAGGCAGCTTTACGGGCGCAGCTTCACTGGCTTTTATTATATGACTCTGGCATTATTTAGAAAATGTTTCAAGTAACAATATCAACTGGAACAAGGACGTTATAAATGTGAATTTATATCCCGATACCGATACTAAGTATATAACAATGAATACCAAACACAGTCAAGCTATGATAACTAGAAATTTCAACTACAGTCGTACAGTTGTAATTTTAAAGTTGAGAGAAATGTGTTGTTATTTACGTCATTATTCCTTTTTATATTTTCGAAAATTAATCTTGCAACAAACATAGTAGGCTGATTGATTCATGCTGATAATTTAAGGAGTCTAAGAGGGCCACAAAATGCGTCTGTGGTAGAAACGAATTGCATAGTCGTAACACTCAAAATGTAAAAGCCAACACTCTGTGGCGATACAATTTTGAGCTTTTAGTCCATTTCCGAAAAGTTGAGTTCAATAGCAATTCCATCTGCTGTGCTAGCGTATTCGTATATGGAAAAGCTATCAGAAAAACGCTTCGCTGCGTCCTTTTTCCGCTTTCTTGATAATTTTTAATGGAAATTCTCATTTGTGCTTCTGCTCCACCACATTTCTGGTTCTATTCATGTGTGTCGGAGTTAAAAACGGCTTTTAATTACACGTCGATTACAAATATGTTTTCAGTAATAAGTGTTTATTGGACAAATGCGTTTCTACAGTAAGAACTTTGCTGGAAACCCAGCAGAAACGTTGATATTTTACTGTACTTATAATTACCGTAAAATGCTGTTAGTGTTTGTATTTCCTCTTAGTGGCATATTAAACTAATAACAGCTCATAATAATTGCATATTTAACCCATTTTTCAATCATAGCATTTTATGTACTAATGTATATAGTGTTAATAAAGGCGGGAAATTAATTTGCTGTTGGTTTTAATAAAAATTATAATTTATATCGAAAATTCTTGAGACTAATCGCAATTTCTTATACATTTTTGTTTGTTTCAGGTAAGCATCCAAATTTATTTTTCCACCTCCGTTGGGTGAGTAAATTATACGCAATCAATTTATCGAGTTTGCATGAGTTCTAGTGGTTCTCTATAATTTCCCGTCCTGATTATGGATGCAGCTATATTGATGTTGCTATTATTAGGTGTATATGATAAGGATATTATCTAAATATATGACTCGATCATCTCAAAGGGTTCAGTTTCTGCATCCTAGCAAGTGTTATCTAATTTAGTATAAATGATTGGAAATACATTTTCTATCAACTTAAATATCGTAGAATTTCCTTAATCATTTAGTTGTAAACGCTTTGAACCATTTAACCACTGGGACCGCTACAATACTGGATATTTTAACTTATGGGAACCAAATTCAAATATGGCGAACCAACCTCACAATTTTGCAAAACAAATTCGCTATGCTTCGACAGATTATTAATGATTACGTAATAAAAGCGTTGTCTAGGTAATAAAAATAATAATAAGTAAATACACGTCACAAACAAAAGACACTCAGATAACGCGTCTGCCGAAAATGCCCAAGAAACCGACGCCACTTGCAAATCATTAAATTCTATCTCTTAGTATAAACTTTCCTGACCTTTGCGTTGCTTTTTCAATGGAAGCTAGGGTTTAACTCGAATCTCAGCAAGTTCTACGATTTCTGGGTTCCTCGTTCGCTTTAGGCCTGCAGATACACGCCGCTGATGCTTTCCAGTACGACTTCTGTAGCTCGACCGTTCCAAAACCGCCTCCAATTCAGTCGTTGCCTCACACCTAGGGCTCCAACTGCTTTCCACGAAGGTTGCTGCGTACTTCTAGCTCACAGGGCTCCAAATACACTGCTCGAACCTAGTACACAGCCTCGGAAAAACCAGTTTCCACTCGATGCACAAATTAAATACTTTTTATAAACCTCTGCAGAGGTGCTACGAATTAATGCAACCTACTACAGCCTACCCAAAAGATATAGAATTAATTTCAAAAACACTAATTTGCTGAAAAGGGTATTCACGTATTGATATTTATTTACTGGGGAAGACAAGATTAACACCACTTCACAGCTTGACTTCCTTTTCCCCAATTGTTTACTTTTTCTTCGATCTTACATTGCTACATCATTTCCAAGCTTGCTCTGATTACAATTTGTTGTTCAAATAAAGGCTAACGCTATTATTAATATTGTTTTACAAATTATTATCAAGGCCAATAGTATTTTATACTTTTATAAAATAATATTTGATGTGCTTAAAATGTTATTAATTGCTATTATAATCATAAAGGCTTAAAATGTTTCATAGCAATATTTTAGTGAAAGTATTCATTTTAATTGCATCCAACTAGCGTAGCCCACGGGCATCTCACTTGTATTTAAATTACAATAAAGAACTGAAAACATGTAGTTAGGCAATGATGCTATTTATTCTTAATAGTTGGAGTTCTTAACTGTTTATTTTTGTGTGGATTAAGCTGTAATGCCGTATTAGTGTGTTTTACTATTTTGAAGTAAGTAAACTGAAGTACTGGTATCTCGATAATTATTAAAAAATTACTTGGTTTCCAATTCTTGTTTACTGGATAGGTGAGAACGATATCCAGTAGTGAACATTTTTACAGGTTGCTACATAACTTATATTGTTAATTTAAGGCAGACTACACTAAGTAAAACCAGAAAGATGATTATGTAACTTTGCACATACTTGTATTGATGTCAACCATCACGTAACTGTGTTATAATTTCAGTAAGTGGTGCAACAATATCGGTACAAAAAGAAAAACTTTTATTTTCTCGTCATCTACCATCTTGTACATATGAAAATACCGTATATTTCCTTGAAAAAGCAGGTTACTCATTTTTACTACACGAATTGTTCATCTACCAGTGAAGATAAATTGTAACATGAACACTATTTTCTTGCCCTTAAGCTTTAGAATTATAATTTAATTCCTGGTAATACTTAATATTTCAGTATGCTCAAATTACATGTCTGCTATAGATTCCTTAAATTGTTGTCGGTAAATCCTCGTTTACGACATGTAACAAGCTTAAAGGGTGCTCAGCGTGATGGGGAGGGAGGTTCGTAGACTGAAATTAGCGGGTCAGCATGCAGCTGAGACCGCAACAAAGGGTTTTTAAAGAAATTCCTAAGAATTCTACCTGTGCGTTCTATAGAACTCGAGCGGATAGGCTTATCTCGGAATAAATTTCAGTAAGTACAGCAATATCGACACACTGGTGCAGAGCGTTGAATGCGTTACTGCAATTTGAACGGAGATATGTCCCAAAACTCGTTTCACAACACACCTTACATATAAAAACGCCATATTTGAAGGTAATTTAGACGTAGAAAATCTCATTCTAGCGCATTTTAAATAATCGGTAAATTACATATCTAACATAAAATTATAAATATATATTCGACTTGGCTGGAATACATTTCAATCGCCGGAAAATGCGAAATGAGGCTTCTGGCTCTGAAACGGAAGCAAAATAAGGATATTAATGGCAAAACTATGCTATACTCTTGAACGCTCTAACAATTAATAGCACCAACCTAAACCAATGACCATCAGCAAGCCAGATAGCGAATTATGAATATCCAGAAATGATTATGAGACCATTGCGTTCAATTGGGCCCGCTAGCAGTATGGAGTGGGTTAACACTAAACTGATTTAAATAACCAACAATTCGCAAATTTAACTTGGAAAATTCTCTGATATTGTGAATATCGTCGCCTATAATGTCGATCACTTCCAATAAACTTCTCAAAAACCCATACTCCACCATACAGATCGATCAGCAAAAAGAAACCAATCGATAACAATTCCCAAAAACTATCCGTTATCTACAAAAAAAAAACATCTGCCATTCACAAAAAGAAGCCATCAAAAACAAACCGATCCATAAATACTATCCACCATGCACAAAAAGACCACTATCCACAAAAAGCCGCGATATTAAAACAAACTGCTTTAACATGCCCTCTCCAGTCTTACGAATAATCCGAAAGTGTTGATCAAACAAACATCGCTAAATTCGTTTAATTCCACCGTATAGGTGATATCCCGACACCAAATACCCACAAACATGAATCGAGAACAATAACGACCACCCAGCTTTTTCATCGAAGCCAAATATCCCCCATTCGGGGTTGGAAACAAAATTTCTAAAAAAACTTTGATAGATTGTTTGCTTCTGTACCAGTTGTTATTTTTTGTAACTCTAAGCGACCAAGGCAAAAATAGACTATTTCCAACACAGCGTGATGAAATGATACTAAAATCCCTGATCGAAACTGAAAGGCACTACGAATCAGCTGTCAAATACCTAACCTTCAATCATCCATAAGCAAAACTGCTATTCCACGATGACCACATCGAAACTCAAAATTCATATTCTTTTTGCCTTCATATTATAGTAATTAATTGCGTTTAGGGCAACTCAGATGAGACAGAATATACCCCAATTATAGACTATCAAAGTATGCGCAACGAATCTATTATATATTCTTGAGGTTGACTATCTTGGGTACCAATGTTTGCATTTTTCTGTTGACGATCCTGGCTGAGAAGTCCAACTAAATTAGAGCTTGCACGTGATTGGTTATTTCCTTATTTTCTTCGTCAGTTCATATGCTCGTGATTACTTCTTGCGCCATAGAACTAATATTTTCAATACCCTCTTGACTTGATTAAATAGTATCTCCTAGATTACATTGATGACTATATTTCACTTCTTATGGTGATTTAATGATCGATGGTGGGTGATTAGTTATGTAATAATATTTGCATACTAATGGTGTACTGTGGTTAATCCTATCTGTTCAAAAATGCTGTATTTTTACTATATAACTTATCGTTTGGTCAATAACAGTGCCAGATAAAGTGCTGTTCTTTTTGTTTCTCCTTCACTACCTTTGAGTAGTTTCTTCAATCGATATTTGTATGTACCTGTGGCATTGCTTTTATTAATGAAGCTGGAATTAGAAGTGGTCAGATAAAAATCTTAATCATTGACCTACTAGAATGTTATCTAGAGATATCTTTCTTGCTGTGCCACACTCAAAGAAACCGATTTTTGAGCCCATAGAACCCAAAAAAAAATGATTTATTTATCCAGTGGTAAGGAAAGCCAATAGGCTGGAAAATAAGCTCGCTTGTGATGGAAAAAAGATATACAGTGGAAGTACGGGGTACAGCAGGTAATTCTAGAACCACTATATTAGAATACAACATAAAATAGATTTATTTTCGGCCACAGCTGAAAGCCAGAGTCGTCACAAGCAATCCTAGCCAAGACAATCCTCACTCCCAACGAGGATGCACTGAAAACTTCGGTTCGCCTTACGCAATCTATTCTTAAATATTGCACAACATGCATCGCCTAACTTATAAAACATATCCGGGATGACATTCCTAACTAATAGAACATATCTAATTTAGCTCGAAATGCAGCAGTTTGAATTGGCGGCGTGGAATGCAAGAAATAGGTTTAGTCGACCCTGCGCGCTAAACAGAAATTAGTGGATGATGGCTGAGGCTTCGGGCGCGGGAAGCGTGTTGAACGAAGAATGGACAACTTTAACTCCAACATTGACTACGAGCGAATTAGCTTTGATCTATAAGCGATATCACGAGAGTTGCGTTGGCTTTTCGATTGAAGAATGGACAGAGGCAGTTCAATGAATGACTACAGACAGGTTCGATGTACAAGTGACAGTGATACCGGGACGACAGAAATGCTTTAAATATTCGACTAGAGGATAGAGGTCGAGTTTCTGCTGCACAACAACGAAACAGGAAACGAGACTTGAAGACTATGCCCTGGGAATTATTAAATTCAATGTCGTCGAAAAATACCAAAATTTGGCCTATAACTTTCTCAAAATGGCTGCTACAGTACACGAAGTGTTAACACTCAAATGCACGCACCTTTTGTTTTGTTTTCCATTCGAGCAAACTCTCAAAACCCTTTTTCTTTTGTAATATTTGAAGTAACTTAGCAATTGTCACTTCACCAGTATGTTTTTGAAAACTTTATCTTTATATTTTTCATCATAACTGCCACCTCTAAGAAATCTATTGAGGAGAAAAACTTTGTATATTCTTCTGAATTTGTTTCTTCAGAATAGCAACTTTTACTTCTAGGATACCATATTTCTTCAATTTTCCAATTCTGTATGCCGGTAGCACAGTGGTAGAATGCTAGGCTTGCAACGAGCGAGTCTTCAGTTTGGGTTTTGCAATTTCATCTCTTCTGATGACGTGACCAAATAATACGAGTATTCGCCTTTGAATAGTTGGAATGAGGCGACTTTTGGATTTGAATAGGAGCATTGGTTCTTTACCATGCACCTCTAGCACATCATCTCAAATGCTTCAGTTTCTTAGTTAGGTGACAGTAATTGACCATGTTTTAGAGTTTGATTTTTTTTTTGGAAATTTGATGATGTTTCTAAATCTTTGTTGACCCTGTTAATGGTGTTTGTGCCATTGAAATATGCCTATTCACTTCTTTTTCGCAGTTTCCGGTATTTTTTTACGGGCCCCTGAAGATTCGTCGTAAATTAAATGTTGGAGGGGGAAGCGGTAATTAAAACTCTTAACTGCGCCATTATTTAATTGGCATTTTAATATGAAAATTATACAAGCAACTAATTATTTGATGGCGAGCCCTTATGCGTATTATTATTGCATCTCACGGCAGCAACCGTAGCCAGTATTGGTACAATTAGTAGGAACTGAATATATGGCGCATTGAAATACGTCTAGGCAGATGCCGGTGTCTCCAAATTCATCCACGCATACCTCATACTCTGACAAAAAAAGTAAGCATTAACAAGACAAAATTACTACATAACATTATCAATCTCAATAAAGTGCACAAATAGTAGAGGATTTTTAAATTGGAAAAACAATTCTATTGCATCTTTGCAATTTTTATGCAGTTGAGAATAGAACTAATGTTCCTCAATAATTCGAAAGAAATTCAAAATGAATTTCAATGATACATTACACAAAAAATAGGTTCGCGCTGTATTAAATTGATTCCAACCTGCATCTTCTCGAGAGTAAGTTACCACAAGTAAAGCAAATTTAAAAATATCTTTCCTATAATAGAAATTAGTCTAACTTGGTGTAGTAGGAGATCCATTTGAAATTATTAGAAACGTTGCCAACATAGCCAATGGAAGTACCCAATATTTCATCATGGAAATTAGGACCCAACGACTTTAAAGCAACTGCGTATTTGCAACGGCAGCACAAATAACTGCATATAGTGCACTAATTGCGGCTCGTTTAACCCACAAGTAATATTAAATTTAGAGCTATATTATTTTTTATTGTTGAAGTGAAGTTGATAACTATGAAAAATAGTATAATAACTCCTAAACTACGTGGCAACGAGACGGACAAAATCACATTAGACTTAGCAACATAGAAATTTCAGGTTATCAATAAACTAGACTGTATTGTTTTTATGCTCCTTTTATAAATATGATTATTTAATCTCACAATAATTAAAGCTATCGCCCACAGCGTGCCGATAAAGCAATAATCCTAGATGGACTATACTGTTCAGCAAAGTTTCAACAGCTCTTACTCCACAGGATTTCCCACTTAAATGAAAAGGCAGGTTTAAGAAAAATGTCTTTCCTTTAAAGGAGAGATATACAAAATTAATATCTGCCAAAGATAACAGCTACACCAAGTGCTCCAAATATGAAAACTAAGTTGGTAGCGAGGAACTTAGCTGCTTCACGTACTTAACGTCGTAATTTAGGATTATATAGTACTGGAACGATGAATCATTCAGCGCTAGTCAACAAATCTTCCAAAAAGCCAGATCAGCTCAAAAATAGCTTGGCAGGAAATAGAACAATTTTCTAATACAGACGTATCGAATATCTTCAAGAGCAACTTTAAAACTACAATATTATATAAATTTATAAATATTTGAATAATCATTTGCCCTTTGTGTCTACTTTGCTAGCTCAGTGTATACGTAAAACTGTATTAATACCCCAGCCGTGGTTACGAAGTGTCAATATTTGTTAGAAAACGAATATGATCTCCCCTTCTAGTATTGTCGGGCTGAAACTGACTTCAAACCATGCACAATCAAAGCCAATTTGGTTACATCAATCTGTTGACTTCAAAACACATACAAAAACTGATAAAACAAACAGCACTACACTTACATGAAACATCAATAAAAACGTATCACGATAACGTTAAAATAATTATCTTTATAAGTATATATAAGTATGAAAAATGTTTAAAGACGGTCCTGGCAGAAGCCAGCCCTGTTCATACTCATGTAAATTTAATACTAAATGTGATTAGCACGCTTAAACACATTCTTTCGCGTTTGCCAAAGCCTCTCACAGTTGAACCCACACCTTACCACGTTAAAATGGCAAACATTTTCGATATCTAATTTAAGTGTTGCTTGCGTTGCTGTGTACTCTTGAATTAGGCACGTCTTAGAAATGCGTCCTGCAACCTCTGAATAGGCTGAATAGACACCTCGAATGCGCTTTTGAATATGGTACAATTAGTATACTTAATCTATACAACGTAACTTGCATTTACTGAACTCGTAAATGCTTGTTTGTTGAACTTTTCGTTTGTATGCAGAAATTATTTACTTCTACCTGCTTTTAATCACCGTAGCGCGCTTTGGGATGAGTTCGCACAATATACTTTGGAGTCGCAAATATGTGCAGCCCTCAGTTGAGGCTGACGTGCAACTAATTTTTCTGTGTGAAATCGGTATGAAAACTCTCCGCATCCCACGAGCAGTTTTGGATGTGCTTTTCTCGCTGCACACGCGAATTCAACTTCACAATTCTCACATTTGATTATATTAAATACCGGGCTAAATCTAATTTAGAATAATAAAACATAGAAAATACAAATTGGCTTATATCTATAGAAATAGAAACAAATATTATAGGCGAGAGATGGCCGAGGCCCGTTTCGAGGTTATCCCAGATTGTGCAATAAAAATACCAAAACGATAATCGAACAAATATTTAGCAGTATACGTAAACGGAAAACAAGTAAAATTAAATTAATTCAGAGGCTTGAAATGTACAAGATCTGCAACACAGTTTAGAAATATTTAATAGAGGATTAGATACGTAAATAGGATAATTAGCAACGAAAAATTGTTATAAGTACAAAATAAAAGGCATTCTACCTCACTAGAATGAGCAAAGGTGGAGTTGCAGTAAATAAGTGTCTTCAAACACCCAGGGATAAAGAATAAATTACAACGAGATAATACAAGAAAACATAAACCTCAAAATTGAAACAGAGGGAAAATCCTAATAATGTAATGCCAACAAAGTAAAGAAAGTAGTAATGTCAGTATTAACATATATGGAAGCCAATCGTGGGTATCAAAGAAAAAGCAAAATAATGAGCACGGATGTGAAATTATTAAAAGGAAATAAAACCAGAGGAGATCATATAACAAACGACTTCGTTAGAGGCTAAACATGAAAACCTGTCAAAAGGACCAGAACAGAAGTCAACGGACCCCATCGGAAGACATGGAACAATGAGGTCAAAGAATCTGCAGATGAAAGAACTATTCCACGAGAAGATGTGACAAACTTAGCAAAAGACGTAAATAGATGGCGAGAAAAATGGAAAAACACATTCGTACACCGCAAGGTAAAAAGAGTGTGCATAGGAGATGTCCTCATGTAAATATGTTCTCATATCTTGCGTTCTGCCATACTACGTTATTTTATTTTATTTTGGTGTAGCCAGTATATAAATTTATAACGAATACATAATACCAGCGACTGCATACGACTTGGAAACATGAGTACTAGTGAAAAAACTGCAAGTACAACCAAGGGCAACAGAAGCAATACGAGACAAGTGGGTAAGAGGGAAACCATAATCAGATGATCTAACACAAAAATTTGCTAAAATGGAATTAGGTAGAATATGTTGCTAGGCACAGCAACAATTAGAGTAGAATAGCTAGAAGATTGTAACAAGGCAGTTTGAAGCTCCGCCGGTTAAGCGTCAAATTGTAATGCTGCAATTTTTAAGTGCCCCACGTTGGGCGCCAATTGCAACAAGACGTCTTTGACGCAGCTATTTTATGCCTCTCCGTTTTTTAAATTAATTTCCCATCTACCTCAACAACAATGAGACCTCCCTTACTTTATTTACCTCAGTAGTGGTTAGAGAAATCCCCTGTTGAAATGAACCCAGCAATTGGCCTGGGCTCGTGCTAAGCTAAAAACTGTTAGCTTCAAAAATCTATTCAAATAAAGACCAATTTACACACAAATGAGCAGGCAAATTTACTGTTAGAGAAACAATACTAAACCATACTAGCGGTAAATAAACTGCTGGACAAAATTATCGCAGATGCAGTTGTTTCGATTTGTTATTGTAAAGTGTAGTTGGCCCATCCTAACAACTAAACAACACCAAACCGAAACAATTGCATCGAGTGCAGGGAAAAATCTGAATAATCTCAAATTGCTCTCATGTATCAGTTTGCCTTTACATCGTGCAGAAACAAAATTTAATGCCAGTACTTCGGTCTTTTTTGCAAATTTGGAGAAAAACTAATCAACATGAACGAATGCAAGCAGAGCCATCGTGCATGCTGAGTTAGGGTTAAGCCAGCGAAATATTGCAGATCGGCTCGGTGTGAACCAATCTACTGTCTCTCGAGTATTGAGAAGATTCAGGGAGACTGGAAATAACACAAGAAGAAGAGGGCAAGGACGTCCAAGATGTATTCAACAAAGAGACGACCGTTTTATTCGCTTGGCTGTGTCTCGAGATCGATTTCAAACTAGCAATCATAGTGGAGTACCTGAAATATGAGAATGGCTTGGAAACGATTCCGGCCATTATTTTTTTTTAAATTTTTTTATATATACTTCGGGTCTGTATTTATGTCTGGAGGTGAATGTGACCGCACTATTCAATGGAGGAGGGGATAAATTGGCCCGAAAAATGTGCAAAAATGGGTTTTTCACGGATGCCTTCGACAATTCAATTCGAAATTAAAAAACGTTCGAATAGAAAATGGAGCTATTATGAATACAAAGAATTTGCGCTTGGATTTACGAAAATCGGTTAACCGGTGCGAAAGTTACAGCCCTTTGACCGACCTCGCCCGTTGGAATTGTTTCTCAGGGATTTCCTACTCAGGGCGGTCGGTTTGATCCTGTTTTTGTAGGGATGGCATGCAATTAGAGCGTCCGTTTTTTTTTAAATTTATAGATTCACGGGCATACGAGAAGATGTGCCACGGGTAAGGTGCTTGGTCTAAAGGGGGCAGAGGGGGAGGGGGAGCCGCGAAAACCTATTCAAACCCGCCTGATTGCCTCTGTAATTAGCCTATTTCAAAATCTTAACGCCAAAGAATCCCGCGCTGTGCCTCCTTTAACCAACACAAAGGATTTAAAAACGCGCGATAATAAAAAAATTATAGCAAAAAAAGTCTTTTTTATAATTTTTTTTTTAAATTAAAATTGATTTTTTGGGTGTAAGAAAAAGCGAAGGGTGTAAAAAAACTACATGATGGGACGCAGCTTTTTTTCCCCACAATCTGGACTCATGCACATTTTTGTCCGGTGGTTAGGAGGGGAGGGACGGGGGTCAAAGTTCCCGGCCCCTAGCAGGGAGACGGAAAGGGTTACAGTGTTTACACTTGGTTCATAATGAAGGTCTATCGTTCCTCTTCATAATATATTTGTCTCAATTTCTTACGTTAATTAGGGTCTGCAGGAACTCGAGATACAAATTAGAATCTGCAATGCATTTATGCCGAGTAGCAGCAGGATGCGGGGGCGTGGCTTACGCTCCCACTCCCGACTTTTGTACACTGCTCTACCTCACTAACGCATTGAAATGCTTTTAGTGTCTGTGTGTGTAGGAGCGTGGTAAATACGATTCAAAATTTTCAACCTTATTTTGGCCACATCTTCCTCAATTCCTATCAAATCAACGCTACAATATATTATATGTATGAAGCATATAGTATAGTATAATAGTCTCGCGTATCGAGAACATTCAGAAGCATCCCGTGGAAAATTGTAGATACACTTACCGCTGCTTGTAGCGTAATGAATCTCCGAATCAACAAAACTTCAACAATATTTATTCTTACTGTACACAGAATAAAATGTCGCAGGAACCACCTGCAACCAATAAGACAGTAGAACAATGAGCGTAAGCCACGCCCCCGGCATCCCGCTGCTACTAGGCATAAAATGCATTGCAGATTCTAATTTGTATCTCGGGCTCCTGCAGGCCCTAATTAACGTAGGAAATTGAGACAAATATATTATGAAGAGGAACGATAGATCTTCATTATGAACCAAGTGTAAACACTGTAACCCTTTCGTCTCCCTGCTAGGGGGCCGGGAACTTTGACCCCCCCCGTCCCTCCCCTCCTAACCACCGGACAAAAATGTGCCCGAGTCCAGATTGTGGGGAAAAAAACTGCGTCCCATCATGTAGTTTTTTTACACCCTTCGCTTTTTCTTACACCCAAAAAATCAATTTTAATTTAAAAAAAAATTAATAAAAAAGGATTTTTTTGCTATAATTTTTTTATTTACCGCGCGTTTTTAAAATCCTTTGTGTTGGTTAAAGGAGGCACAGCGGCGGATTTTTTGGAGTTAAGATTTTTGAAATAGGCCAATTACAGAGGCAATTAGGCGGGTTTGAATGGGTTTTCGCGGCCCCCCCTCCCCCTCTGCCCCTTTAGACCAAGCACCTTACCCGTGGCACATCTTCTCGTATGCCCGTGAATCTATAAATTTAAAAAAAAACGGTCGCTCTAATTGCATGCCATCCCCCCAAAAACAGGATCCGACCGACCGCCCTGAGTAGGAAATCCCTGAGAAACAATTCCAACGGGCGAGGTCGGTCAAAGGCTGTAACTTTCGCACCGGTTAACCGATTTTCGTAAATCCAAGCTCAATTGTTTGTATTCAGAATAGCTCATTTTTTATTCGAACGTTTTTTATTTCGAATGAATTGTCGAAGGCATCCGTGAAAAACCCATTTTTGCACATTTTCGGGCCAATTTATCCCCTCCCTCCATTGAATAGTGCGGTCACATTCACCTCCAGACATAAATACAGACCCGAAGTATATATAAAAAAAATTAAAAAAAAAATAATGGACGGAATCGTGGCCTTTTTTCCAGTACTCCACTATCAGCTTAGGGATGAGCTACGAAGGGCACGGAATACAGCAGTGTCGTCACGAACTGTCAGAAGAAGACTAAAGCAAGGTAACATGGCTGCCAGATGACCTGCCAAAGGACCTCTTCTCACCAGGGCTCACAAAGCTGCCAGATTAAGATTTGCCAGAGATTATGCCCACTGGACAATGGAAGAATGGGGACATGCCATTTTTACAGATGAGTCCGTGTCGCTCTACATTTGCCAGATGGGCGCCAAAGAGTATGGAGACGCAGAGGAGAACGTTATTTAGAATGCACCATGGTTCCTAGGGTCGCCTTTGGAGGAAGCACCATAATGGTGTGGGGAGGCATATCATTAACGGCACGTACCGAGCTGCACATGATTACCAGGGGAACATTGAAGAGTTTCTCCTTTTACAAGATAATGCCAGGCCTCACGTTGCTCGTGTCGTCGGAGAATAACTTGCAGAAGTTGGCATTAATGTTTTGCCTATGCCAGCTAAAAGCCCTGATATTAATGTTGTAGAACATGTATGGGACATGCTAACAAGACGCCCCCGAGCTCGTGTACATCTTCCCACAACTTTAAGAGAGCTGGAAATGGCTTTCCGAGAGAATGGGAAAGCATTCCCCAGGAATACATTGTTCGTGTGATTGAGTCAATGCCTAGAAGGTTCAATGAAATAGTGAGAGCAAGAGAGGCGTGACACGCTATTAAAATAATGTGTGTACAGTTTTCGTTGTGTTTTGTGTTTCAAATTTGTTGTTTAATATTATTCAGATTTTAAGATAGTTGTAAAGTTTTCCTGTTTTTCCTCAAATACGCAATAAATTTCCACTAATCTTTTATAATAGTCCTTTTTACTATTGCGAAGCTCTAACACCCTTATAATATAAAAAATTTAGTTTTTACAAATTTTTTTTGTGATAATGCGATAATTTTGTCCAGCAGTTTTACTAGACTATGAAGTGGTGGGTATTTCAGCTTTACACCTAATAATAATAATTATGCACTAGAAAAACTGGTTGTACTACCCACTTATGTTATTATTATTATTATCATCTATTGAAAGCAGGCGGCAGTGCCGATATAACTATCCCTTAATATATACATACAGTGTGCAGAAATATAAAGTGAAAACAAAATTAATCGAACTACAAAACCAACAACTAATTAATAACATTAAAAATCAAGGATAATTATAAAATCAACAAAAGTGAATTATTATTGTCGTACAATAATGTTCATCTACGCGCAAAAAGCTGCTTTTACTGCGGATGTGTGTTAGTGCTGAAGAACTCATATTTTAATTGTGCAGATGCTTGGTGCTGTGCGCAATTGACACACGAAAACGCGCGCTTGCGTCTCTTGGCGCTCAATAAATCACTCGATGTTAGTATTCATGACGTATCCTGTGTAAGTAAATAACATGTAAAATCATCCACTTGCAGTGATGGCTAACGTATGCCTGTTGTGAACTACCTGAACTAAATCGGGCGATGCTTTCCTATTTCGTCACTCGTTGAAGCGGCCACTTTCTTTGTTGGATTTCTGGCTCCAAATTACCAAAATTCATTGTTTATAGCACTTCGACTCGCTCTGTGCGGTTAACCGGCGTTCACCCAGATATCGACGCCGTATGCACAAACACATTGGCGCGCGCTTAAAATTTTTAATGGCGTACTTAAAACAAATTAAATCTAATTATGAATACATATACCTATAAATAACAAAGACTATGTATGCACAAATTGGTTCCATTTTGGAATGCTATTCCAAATCCGCTGAGATGAGCCAGGTCAAGCCCGTTACAAGATGCTGACCTTAGAAAAGTGGAAGAATTACAGAAAGGCCGCACCAGAGATGGCATAAAACGGATTTCAGGATTAAACTAGTACAAAAAACTTAGAGAAAGTTAGAGAAAGCCGACGCAAGTGAGAGAGCTACAGAAGATAGAAAACGGCTGAAGAAGAAGAAGAAAGAGAAGAGTTGTGTGGATGATCGTTAATCACAATTCTAGTTCATCGATATAAAAAATTCTTCGTTTAATGGTATTATATCGCTACAAAAATTTTAACGTTTTGAGACTGAAGACCTAATAAATAAGTATTTCTATAGCTCCTCTACATTCAGAATAACTTCAAAACCATATACGATAGGTATTAAAGAAAGTATTACTTTTTTGAAGCCCCCGGGTGCCCTTTATAAATCTAAAAGAAAACTTGGAAATCGCAACATTAAAGCATGCTTTATGCTGTGTAACATGCACTTGTCGGATTTATCTTTTTGCATGCATAAAATTCGTTCATTTACATCGCTCTTCTGAAAGGTTTGCCCACATTACTCAATGTTAGTTATATTTTAATTTATGGTCCGTTTTCGCTTATGTTGTACTGTCTTTGAACTTCCGATTTGCTTCAATTATTTTAATACAGCACTCTTACAAGAAGAATTAAAGAGGCCACGAAAAAATTGAAATCAAAATCATGGAAAATCAAAGATAGCAACGGAAAAGTTATCACGAATATAAAGAGTGCAATAGATATATGAAAGAAGTACTGAGAAAAAAAGAACATTGGTTACGCCGACTGAGATCGTTGACGAGATCATTTCTTTAGGTTCTCACATTTACCGCGATGGTAATTGTTCACCGAAATACCAAGACGAAAAGGTATAGCTGAGACAGCAATGGTAATATTCCAGAAGATATGGAAAATTTGCAAGATCTCGAACTCACCAGAAAAATTATTGTAACAGTTCTAATTCTTCCTATAACTACATACGCTGCCGATGTACGGACGAATTAGTTAACCTGGTAAGATATACGCTTTTGAGATGTGGTGCTGAAGAAGGCTTCTGCGGATCCCTTGGATGGCACACAGAACAAATTGTGTCCATATCATTTATTATCAATCGTGAGACGTGATGTTCTATAATATTCTGAACATATAACTAGAAGAAATTATGATAACTTACATAAGATTGTAGTTTAGGGAAGATAGAAGGAG